>JBBBWG010026991.1:13471-46575 GCA_037176905.1 Azolla pinnata | reverse complement strand
CATCATCATCATGCATCCAGCATCCATCATCATCATGCATCCAGCACCATCATCATCATGCATCCAGCATCCATCATCATCATGCATCCATCGTCATCATCATCATGCAACCACCACCATCATCATCATCATGCATCCAACACCATCATCATCATGCATCCACCATCATCATCATCATCATGCATCCACCACCATCATCATCATACATCCATCATCATCACCATCATCATCATCATCATGCATCCACCATCATCATCATGCATCCACCATCATCATCATGCATCCAGCATCCATCATCATCATGCATCCAACATCAAAATCATCATGCATCCAACATCCATCATCATCATGCATCCAGCATCATCATCATCATGCATCCATCATCATCATCATCGTGCATCCACCATCATCATCATCATGCATCCACCACCATCATCATCATCATCACCACAATCATCATCATCATCATGCATCCATCATCATGATCACCATCATCATCATGCATCCATCATCATCATCATCATGCATCCATCATGCGCATGCATTCGTTTAGATCTTCTTCAGTTTAGATCGGTCATTAACACTGAACCCCCAAAACCCTAAACCCAAACGCCAGAATCGTCGTAAACGAAACGGGCGCGAAGAGACTTTACTCTACTCGCTTCACTCTTTTCGCGCTTACGATAGTTAGTTTGGTTTCGATCGGGTCATTAACGCTTGATTGAACCCGTGAACCGAACGAAACGCCCCCGAACCGTCTGTTTGTTTGTAAACGAGACACGGGACTTTTGACTTGCTCGATTCGCCTCCGAAAGTTAAGTTTCGATCGGTCAATTCACTTAAACCCCCCTGAACTGAAAATGCCCGAATCGCTGTCACGAGACACGGGTACGCAGAGGCCGGCTTGCTCTCTTTTCATATGCTTCTGAGAGTCAGTTTCGATCGATCCTTCGCACTAGAACCCCGAAGCCCTGAACCGAACCTTCGAGCCCCAAACCCTAAAACCCTAAATTGTCTTCTAGGGGTTTTCCATGTTTGCAGGTATGACAGTTAGATCGTTCATCAGCACTAGACCCTAAAACCCGGAATCATTGTAACGGACAAAGGTACGAAGAGACTGACTTACTCTTTCCGCTTATGATAAGTTGGATCGATCCTTCGCACTAAACCCTAAAACCCTAAATGCCTTCCGGGGTTTTCCATGTTTCTAACTAAGTAGGATAGTTAGATCCTTCATCAACACTAAACCCTAAAACCCTTAAAACCCTAAAACTCCAAAGCCCAAAACCCTAAAACCCTGAAACCCTAAAAACCTTGCTAAGGATGTATGCCTCCGTCCTTCTCCGCGGAGATCATCTCGCTTGTGTTGGGCGCTGCTCCCAAAACCCTAACCCTAACTGCAGCGCAGCTTCGTCTGCATCATGTCTTCACACCAAGATGCCGACAGAGGGCTCGATCCGCGCAGGGGAACCCATTCGCCCGCCGGAAGGTGGTTGCTTGTGATTCAGGGAAGATCCCATCATGCCCGATCCTTAACCCTAACGCCATTCTCGACCGTGTTTCCTTCCGCCATGCTCTGGAATCGTGCGAGGGGAACGGGGAGACCGACGGGCTCGCACTCGTCGCCTTGCTCAACGCTTGCGCCAAGCTCAAGGATCTGGATGCCTGCCAGAGGATCGAGGCATTGCTCGAGAGGCAGGCCTTGCTCGGCGAGAACGTGTACGTCAATGGAAGCCTGATCCACGCCTACATGAGATGTTCTTGCCTCAGCAAAGCAAGAGATCTTTTCGAGAAGATCCGTGTCCGAAGCATTGTGGTGTGGACGGTTATGGTGTCTGGATTGGTGGAGCATGGCCTCGATGCAGAGGCTCTTTTGTACTATCGCAGGATGCAGGAACAGGCTACCACGTCTCTGGATGTGGGCATGGTGGTTTGCATCTCCAAGGCATGTGGCAGCAGCATCGGAACGATGACAAGCGATGGGTATGCGATTCATCATGAAGTTGTTGCGAGAGGCTTGGATCGACAGCATGCTTCGGTGCCCAACTGCCTCATAGACATGTATGCGAAATGTGGTTCGATCTGCGAAGCGCGAGTGCTGTTCGAAGCGCTAGCATCGCAGCAGGATGTGGTTGCGTGGAATTCGCTCATCGGTGGATATGTGGAGCATGGATTTCAAGAGGAAGCGCTCCATTGCCTCGGGAGAATGCAAGAGAAGGGCATCCTTCCGAGCGCTATCACGCTGGTCTGTATCCTGAAAGCATGCGGCGCTACGAAGGCGCTCGGCAAGGCTCAGGCTATACATTCCGACATCATCCGAAAGGGGATCTTGGAGATCGATGCCTTCATCGGGACTGCTCTCGTGGATGTGTATGCGAAATGCATGTCGTTCGAGGAGTCGCTGAAGGTGTTCGAAGCGCTCCCAGTCAAAGATGTGGTTGCGTGGAATGCGCTGATTTCAGTTTACTCGAATCAGAGAAGGGGCCACGAGGCAATCCAGTGCTTCGAGCAAATGCAATCTGCGAATGTGGTTCCCGACAGTATCACATTCTCTCTCGCTGTGAAAGTGTGCAATATGACAGGAGCTGTGGAGAAGGCCCAGGAGGTATGTGCTCAAATTATCGATAGTGGGCTGGAGAGAGAGGTCACGATTCGGACGAGCTTGGTGGACATGTATTGCACATTCGGCATGTTCCAAGAAGCAGAAGAACTTCTTTCCAAGTTCAGAGATCGAAATACCACAGTCTGCTGGAATGCGTTAATCACCGGGTATGAAACACAGGGGCATCACAAGAAGGCAGTGACGTGTTTCAAGAAGATCGTGTTCGATTCCATGGTGCCAGATGAGGTCACATTCACAGCTAGCCTTAGAGCATGTGGCAGCTTGGGGTGCATGAGCGAGGGACAAAGAACGCATTCGCTCATTGTAATGAGAGGATTGGAGGAGGATCTCGTCGTGGGGAGCACGGCGGTTAGTATGTACACGAAATGCGGCTCGCCCGATGAAGCGAGAGCAGCTTTCCGAAGCCTTTCACGTCGGAACGTGGTGTCGTGGACCTCGTTGATGGAAGGGCATGCGCAGCTCCTCGGGGAACAAGAGCAAGTGTTTGATGCATTCGGGTCGATGATAAAGGAGGGCGTAGATCCTGATCCGGTTTCGATTCTCAGTCTTCTCGCCGTGTGTGATCATGCGGGGCTAGTGGAGAAAGGCTGCGCTTACTTTGGTGGTACCCTTTGCAATGCATCGACGCTGCCTTTGCTCGAGCATTTTACCTGTGTTGTGGATAGCCTTGCGCGAGCAGGCCTCATAGATGAAGTCTTAGCGCTGATCCGGAACATGCCGTTCCACCCGAGCATCGCATCATGGCACACCCTGTTGGGAGCTTGCCAGGGTGTGTGGTGCGATTCGAAGCTCGGAGAGTATGCCTTTGAAAATGCGCTCATGCTCGATGACGGTGATTGTGCAGCCTATGTTTCCTTATCTAACATCTATGCAAAATGCAAGGGTATGTGACCGAAAGAGAGCCGAAAACCGGGAATCGAGAGCGCCTGGTTTTCTTTTCTTCTTCTTCTTCTGCAGCTGATCACAACACCGGTGATGGTGAGCTTACTCCACAAAGTATGATGGTGTCTGTTAAATTCTTGTGTACAGAGATTTCAGAGTGACCTATACCAGTTTCCAGACCGTGGTGAAAGTTGTTCAGATACTATGTACTTGGTGCTCATTCCCACTTCAACCGAATGTTTTTTCTTTCAGCTAATCCTGCCCCCCTTACATGTACATGCTAGTAACTGATTATGGTAATACCACCCTCTGGTGTCGATGATGACTGTTAAGTCTCTTAAGCCAAGATCAAGATGATATGGAAGGGAGCAATGAGCTGCTTAGCTAAGTTTGGATCCAAGAAGATAGTAGGAAGTGAATGTACTGATAGAAGTGGCACAAATGCAAATGATGGATATTTCAAAGGACAAATCGATTGCATTCGAAGGACAAAATCGATCGCAATCAAAGGTCAAATCAATTGCAATCAAAGGACACAATTTGATGCAACCAAAAAATGATTTGATGCAATGCAAATGATGCATATTTCAAAGGACAAATCGATTGCATTCGAAGGACAAAATCGATCGCAATCAAAGGTCAAATCGATTGCAATCAAAGGACACAATTTGATGCAACCAAAGGACACAATTTGATGCAACCAAAGGATGATTTGACGCAATCAAAGGACAAAGCGATTGCAATCGAAGAACAGTTTGATGTGGCCAACATGGCAGCGATTGCTGGTGATGTACAGTCACTCCACTCTTCAACCCCAGCCCTGCCTGCGCCGGGAACCGACGACGATCGCCATCACATTCAAAAAAAGGCGATTCAGATTGGAAGTACATTGGTGGGCAAATAGGATATGCATTCTTGTTTTGGTAAGGGCAGAGGAAATCAATTCGGAGCATGCATCCATGTTCTTGGCCATGATCAGAGCGGATATTCGCTTGCGTTCGGTGGGGATTCCGGCTTTCTGCATCTGCGAGTGGCTCCATGTCGTCGGAACGACGAATCGATCGCCGCCGCGAGTGCGAGCGACGATGCTGTGCTTGTGTTTCTCGGACAATGTGTGTACAAATCGAGGAGTGGGCCTCGATAATCACGATGCTTTTCTTCTTTTTTTTCATCATCTTTCATCTTGCGAGCCATCGCACGGCTGGAGGTTTTTAAACAACTCCTCGCATTTCCTGCTTTCTGAGGAAGCTTCTTCTGGAAGCAAGAAGGAGCAAGAAGCAACGAGAAGAAAGGCCGCTTAACAGCTCCGGTTCGCGACATCAGAGGGACGATTCCCCTGCGTTTCGTTGCAAAGAGAGGGGCGAGTGAAGGCGAGCTCGATTTGACGAGTTTCTGCTGATGCTTGGTATTGTCAGACTCTGGCTTGATCTCGTACACAAATTATGCCAATGTCGTCGTGTATGTAGCGTACCGTTACGCGTACAATATGTATGCTTCGTATTTGGAAAGTACTTAATAAAGTGGTATGAATACTTGGAATCCATATTCTTGCCAAACGCGTCAAATGCGGGTTAAAATTACGCTTCAAGTATGCTGCATATTCTATAAATTCGCGATTAATTAAACCGAACATGTCACCGATACTTTCGGTGCTCCATTCCTTGGGCACTAGTAAATTTTAGAAGAATCTAAAAACTGCAGAGTATCGGTTTTCGAATCTAAGCTTATATAAGTACTAATATTCACTTCCAAGACAGAAAAAAGTAGCCTAGCTTTTAAAATTAACACTCGATTAGTCGATTAGAATCAAATGAATTAATTGTGAGCTCAATTAGCAACAACGTAATTAATTGATTAACACTCAAATAGTTGATTAGCACATTAATTGATTAATCAGATTCTAAAATGACTAACTTTTTGTTAATCGAATACAGTAAGGGAGTCGATTAGGATAATCTGGTGGGAAGCGATTAGGGATAAAATGAATCAACGTTTTTAATAGTGAAAGTAAATTGGGTGTTGATTTTTAGTGGAAGATGAGAGTAGACGCCAATTTGCAATTCCTCGGTGTGATTCTCAGTAATTTCTAATTCTGTCAGGCATTTCTCAGTGGTTCTCCCCTTCGAAAAACAAAATGAGGATTTCTGGAACGGTAAATGAACATGCGTCGTTTATAAAATACGCGCTTTTTCTCTTTTTAACGACACGGGCTCTAATGACAAGAATCGCAACAGAACACGCTTCACAGGGCACACGTTGCGAGGTGGTTTCCGTGCAACGGAAGGCGCGCGGTGCGAGCAAGCAAACAGACAGACACTAAAAGCCCGTGATCGATCGATCAATTGATCAATCGATCAATCGATCAATCGATCTATCGATCGATCGGGGCCGAGTGTGGAACGGCAGGAGACAGATCTGGCATTTTTTTTTTCGAAGCTCCGCCGTCAGAACTGCAGATCTCCTTTCTCTCGTACTGACTGACCAGCGGTTTTAACTGGTGCACGAGCTCATTGATGGGGCACAGAGCGGGGCAAGGGCGCAACTCTCATGGGCCCCCGTTTGCACGCTCCTCGTGCCACACAAGAGCTCTGGCAACCTGCGCACTCTGCTCCGATTCGTAAGCTGCTTACACACTTGCTTTCTGCTGGATCTGCATCGTGCGTAGATACCCGTATCTGTATCCGTATCCGTATCTGTATCTATATCTATGTGTGCATGCTGTGCATGCATGTCTCTGTGTTCTGATGCCACAGCTTGCCTCCGGAGCTTTCCGTCTTTGAATTCCTGCGGGCTTCTGAATCTAACCGGTATGAATGAATATAGCTTCTCTGATTCCGAGGCGAGCAAGAGCAGCTGCATCTGCTTGAATCAGTAGCCGATAAACAGCAGATCGGAAAGCACGTAACGAGATCAGAAAGAGGAAAGATATCTGTCGTCGTCGCTTGCTTAGGCCAAACATGATCCACGAGACACACGAGATACAGTAAAACACGTGTTTGCTCGGGTCCCCCACCATGGTATACATACACACACATGCACGCACGCACACATGCATGCATCACATACATACATGCTTCACATACGTACATGCATGCATGCACACATACCTGCACACGTGCGTGCGTACGTACATGCACGTACGTACATGCACGTACGTACATGCGTACATTACATACAAACATGCGTACATGCCTACATGCATACGCACACGCAAGCATGCATACATGCCCGCATGCGTACATGCATGGTACGTACGTACGGCACGCACGTGCAAACGTAGATACGTGCATCCGTACGTACGGTACGCACGCACATACGTGCATCCGTACGTACGGTACGCGCATGCACACATGCATACGTGCGTGCGCACACATACATAGCCGCATCACACGCGATGCCCATGTGCGCGCATTTACGCACAGACCCCATGCATGGCATGCATGCACGCACATGACATACGCACCGGGGCACGCAGACACATACATCACGACACGCATGCGCGCATGGCATGCATCAAGCGCGCGCGCATGCACACATGCATACGCGCAGCATGCGCATGCATACGATGGATGCACGGGCACGCGATCCCCATGTGCACGCATCCAGCACATGCATAGCATGCACACATACATGCATGCATGCATGCATACGCATGCATACGGTGGATGCACGGACACGCGATGCCCATGTGCACGCATTTACACCCACGCAGACATGCAGGCATGCATGCGGATGCATCCCCATGCTGCGCAATTGCACGCACGCATGCATGCATGCATGGATGCGCGCACACGCGATGCCCATGTGCCACCGTCGCACACATGCATGCATGTCTATATCTACATCCACATGTCTGTCTGCAGTTTTCGAGCGGGAGAGAGGGGACGAAGAGAGAGAGCTCCTGCTCCGCCGAAGCTTCCATGGCTATGGCGCGATCCTTCATCGTCTTCTCCTTCGTCTTCTTCCTCCTCTTCCTTTCCTCCTCCTTCTTCTCAGCCTCTCCGCATCTTTGCGAAGCTCGGCGCCATCGCTCCAACGCCGCGGCGACCTCTTCTCTTGCCCGCCTTCGGCTTCTTCCCGCATCCGAATCCGCCGATCCGCTTCGCATGGTAACCTCTGACGACGACGACGAGGACGGTAGCGATGAGGAGGACGGTAGCGATGAGGAGGACGGTAGTGACGAGGAGGAGGAGGAGGACCACGACGACGACGACGTTCCTTTGTTCCCTAATGGAACCTACGTCTCCCGCAAGGATTTCCCTGCGGATTTCCTCTTCGGCGCCATCACTTCTTCCATGAAGGTACGCTAAGGATCTCCTTCTTCTCTTCCTCCCTACGAACCTACATTCCCCCCCCCCGTGGAGTCTCAGAATTGACCTCGCTCATGCCTAGAACCTCCTCCCCACTCATTACCTCTGGTCACAATGACATGTGAACTGCAAACGGCCGAAATTCTACGGCCGCAACTGCTGCATTTCCCCGAGTCTCAACTACCTCTCGCGTATCAAATCTATGGCATAGGATCAGTAGCTCTGAGAACATCGATCGCTGCTTGCCCCTCTTCCTTCTGTGGAGATGTCCACCAGCTGTAGGTAGTGACTGGAAGAAATTATACGGGATCGTGCATTTTATCTGTAAGTACGGTAAGTCTTTGTCTGAGCTCTTCTCGCGCTCTTTCTGTTCGGACCATTCCCTGTCGTTTCCGACTCTCCGATCCCGGAAAATTCCTTTTTGCTGTATGAAAGTTTTTCCGCTTTTCATGTTCAAAATAGCTTGTTCTGAACTATTACAGCTTTTCCTTTTGTCTTTTTCTTTTCGTTGTTGTTCGGTCGTCGGAAACTTGTCAATCTGATCAGACGTGCTTGAATCTCTCTTTTGTTCTGTACTGGCATGCATTATGACTTCCCTATGTTTCACCTTCTAGCGACTTCCTTTGTTTGATCTAAAACCTGCTGCTCTCAAATCTGCATGAATTTCTTTTTCACTCCGGACTGATCTGCATTCTGACATCTGAAAATTTCAGCTTCTCCGATTTCCATAATTCGGTTTACAATTTGTTTGGTCTGAGATTTGCTTGATTTTCTTTTCTGTTCTGAGGTGATCTGCACGATAACTTCTGGTTTTTATTCTGGGTTTCCTCCGATTTCCAGCATGAAGGAGCTGAGTTTGCTGACTATAAGTCTGACAACATCTGGGATGTATATGCACGCAGAGATGGTGAGCTTCTTCCTACGTGGCCATTGTCCTCTGTTCATGATTTAAATACTGGTGAATCCTTATTAAGAACAGACGAACAAAAGAGCAAGAAAAATGCAGTTAAGGGCACATAGTCTCTGATTCAAGCATGAGATATAAATCACTGCACTAATGATGCTCCTTATGGCCTGCATCTAGCGCTGTCAATGGACATATTTTAATGCATATGTAATCATTCTTCATGTGAGAAACCTGCATAGCTCCGCTTAGATGTGGTAGCATTGTGGCTTAATTTTCCATTTGTATATATTTATAACCAAGTAGTCATGTTAGTGTCTTTGTGCTTCGCTAAGAAAGCTTCTCTTCATCTTGCAGGTGCTTCCCTAGATGGAGCTCTACCTGGTCAATGTGGAGACAATTATTTCAAGTACAAGGTAGAATTGATGATAGTTGAGGCTTCTCGTGTCCGCACCACATTCACGATTATTTCCCCCTCCCAACAAAACCATCCTGACATTTGTAACAGCTAGATCATGATCTCCTTGTTGATCTCGGGATGAATTCCTACCGCTTCTCCATTGCATGGTCCAGGATATTCCCTAGTAAGCTCTGGAGCTTTCCTTTTTCTATCTTTGATGCCTCTTGGCTTCCAGTGGAATCAGTGGAATAAGGTTTGATATTCTTGTCCGAAATCAGATGGAAGCGGTGAAGTAAACCAGCTGGCGATCGATCATTACAACGATGTGATTGATGATGTTATTGCCAAAGGTCAAACACTAGCAAGATCAAACTTTTTTCATTTTTCTGTTTTTAAACCTCGAATTGCTGATTTATCATGCTGATTTCGTAACGGCCATATCTTTAATGTAGGTTTAACACCCATTGTAACACTCTGGACACAGGATCATCCTTACATTCTCGATGTCACCTATGGCGGACCCTTAGATCGTCAATACATGTATGGAGGATTTAAAGTGTATCAATGGGATTCATGATTGATCTCTTAGCACAATCTGCTCACCAGCTGTACCTTTTTTAAATGGTGATACATTTACTGAATCCGATCCATGCATGCGTTTGATGTAGAACCGACTTTGCCAACTACGCAGACGTTTGCTTTGCTGCTTTTGGGGATAGGGTCAAATACTGGATCACATTCGATGAAGCCAATGATTGGGCAGGCCTTGCTTACTCGACCGATCAGAACCCACCAGGGAGATGTACAGCTAATGTCATTGGTCAGACAAATTTGAATTACGGTAATTGCCCTGAGGGCGACTCAGGAACCGAGCCATACATAGTCGGCCATCACTTGCTCCTTGCACATGCAGAGGCAGTTGATATTTACAGAAGCAAATACCAGGTAACATTTGTAGATGTACATGAGTGGGGAGTGTGTGTATGAGTGAGTATGTGTCGTGCATCTTGCATCCACGTCCTTTCCTCTGAAGAATCAAAACATGATCATAGTGACAGGAATGCTGTCTTAAACTTGTTTCCAAAATGTGCAGGCAACTCAGAACGGTTCTCTCGGTCTTGCTCTGTGGTTCAGATGGTCTGAGCCATTGACAAACACTACAGCCGATATAGAAGCTTCTCAGCGAGCAACTGATTTCTTGGTTGGTTGGTAAGTTGGTTTAACCTTTTGCATCACAAAGCTTCCTTTTTTATCTTTTCTGTTGGCCAGAATCAGTTAGGCAAGATGCTTATTTGATCTGCTCTGTATGAAAGAAAGATTCACTCTTTTGATCTTTTAGCCTCCAAAACTTGCATATCTTTAAAAAGGGACTGACTAGATATTCATCGTTCATTCTTTCTTCTATTTCTGGATTAACCATAGTTGTGACCACTAAGTAAATGCGATATCTTACGCAGGTTTCTAGACCCCATCTTCTTTGGTGACTACCCTCAATCCATGAAAGAAAACGTGGGATCGAGGCTTCCAAACTTCACAGCTGAGGAGATAGCGAAGGTGAATGGATCTCTTGACTTCATCGGTCTCAACGTTCAGACGGCATTCTATGCTTATGACAAGGACTTCTATACCGATGCATCAGAGGATAAGAAGTGTTATTACCTTGACTGGGGTGCCGATGTGACCAGTGAAAGGGATGGAGTGCCTATTGGAGAGGTAAATCTATCAATTTCCATTGCATTAGCTAGGATTAAATATGTTCTTGCATTGTTTGATGGATCGGAGAGGTAAACCAATCATCACAAAATGCTTAACACATCACCCGCACAAACTAGAATTTAATCTGCTGCTCCATTGTTTGTGATGCAGCAATATTGGAGGCTTAGTTCTCCCTGAGTGCATTGCTTTGACAAAGTAAAGCCTTTTAATGCTCAATTGGATTGTTTCATCATTCCAGGGGAAGCACGACTTTGCCGTCCCTTGGATAATGAAGAGCTCTGTGGATTATATCAAGGATAGATATGACAACTTCCCCGTGTACCTTACACAGACTGGTATGTATGCTTTCTGTACTTTCTATGGTTAAAGCTGTGCTACAGTTGCAAGTTGGATCATCCTGACTAACAAGAAGAAGCTATGTCTCTATGTGATATCATAGGCTGGGGGATAGATTTCAATTCCGATGATTCGTTGGTGGACATACTTGATGATGGAGAAAGGGTGCACTATTTCGAGACATACTATACTGAACTTGCTAAGGCAGTAAGGTATGTGCGAAAATGTTAGGTGTACCTCAATACCGTTTACTAGACTAGCTCTCTGCTAATCAAATGCAATAAGGAGTTCGCCAAGGCAGTACGGTGCATGAGAAAACATTGGAAACAACATAGCTCGCAAAAGTAACTTAGGCGAACTCTCCCATGGTTTTTGAATCCAGTGGAGTACCTCTATGCATTGCAGAATGCACTGATTTGGGGCTTCCTCGAGTTTATGGGGAACTTGTTGGGGTAATCTAGTTGGACACCCAAGACATTAGGGGTGGTGCTCTTTAGATGGGTTGAGATATTCTAGTCTGCATCCAGTAAGCTCGTTAATGGTGTTTTATAGAAACATTGAAGTAACGGCTAAGAGCTTCATGGACATTTTAGGTGTTTTGCCAGTCATGTGAACTTTTCGCTCTCAGGGGTGTGGTCTTTATGTTACTCGGGCTTAGAGTTGCATGAGATCCTCACCATTACGATAGAGATAATAGGAGAGTTTTTATTATGGGTATAACTGTAAATGACCACTAGGTTGTAGTTAACCTTATGGTATGTATGTGTGGGTTGATTTCCAAGTGGAAGTAAGGTAAGGATTAACTTACATTCAATCCTTGATGATAGCACTCGACCACTTTGCATAGTTTGCGCATGAACATAAGTTATAGCCATAGCTATCTTCTAGTGAGGACATTAAAGAGTGACTGTCTGGAGACTTGGCAAACTCTTGTCAACTGTATGTGTTTCATTCTGCCAAACTAAAGGTATGATCCTAGTCCATACTCGATGGTATTGGGAAAGAAAATGAATTTTTCCAGTGGAAGTCTTGTATGACCTATGACATTAGAAAAGAATAAAAACATATTCATTCTGCAAAGTGATCTATACTTGGTGGTATGGAAAAAAGAAATGTGATTTTTCTCATTGATGGTCAAGTATGACCCATGAGACTAAGAAGTGTAATTGTGGGATTGAGTAGTGACTTTTCATGGCAAATGAAAATTGGAATTGAAGATGGACATTGTTTTTTGGAATGACTGCGAAAATCAACGGGAGAGAGGGAGAGACTGTGCCAACAAAAGCAAATTTCCATATGAGAATACCTTTTAAACCTCACAGCATACATGTATACTCCAAATCGAAAAACAAACGCATTCCACATTTGCCATGTCAAGCATGAAGTACTTGATAATATAATTTTGATGAGATATTTGAGATATGCAAATATAGAGGGATTTCTCATTGCTATTTTTTGTTGTTTTGTTACAGCGAGGGTGCAAATGTGAAAGGCGTATTTGCATGGTCTTTGATAGATGGATTTGAGTTCAATTTGGGCATGGGTGTTAGAGTGGGCATCCACTATGTGGATAATGAGCTACAACGATATCAACGGAAGTCGGCCAAGTGGTTTAAGGCTATGCTTGCAAATACAACCGCTTCCTCTTCTTGACTCGCATGTGTGAGCTTTCATGTTATCCTCAGCAGTTGCATTTCTTGTTTCCTCGCCAGAGAGAGCAAGGTGTTGTCATGCCCACTTTTACTTTTTCTAGCAGAGTGGTTCAGAGCATGATCATCCTTAGAAAAGCTCGATTCGTCTACTCACACTCTAGAGGGCAGTCCCACCGGTTCTAATTTTTTTGCATTTAAGAGGTTAGAATCGTAACTTTCTTTTAAAGGACCCAGCAAGTCTTACAGCCTCACCAGCCCCATGTTGTAACTTGCTCTAAAATGTTAAGGGTCATGAATAATGAGAACGTTTTGACTGGTGAGTAGGTTTTCCACTAAATGAAAGAAAGCTTTTGCTTTTGCACCATGAGTATTATGGGATTTTGGAGTAAAAATTATTCTATTTACAGACACTAAAGGCAAGGAGCTCTCCGAAATTACGATTCCTTTCAGTTGGGATTGAATCCAGGTTGGTATTATTCGTTTATTGGATTGAATCCAGGTTGGTATTATTCGCTTAACCTGTGGAAGTTGGATTGATTTTGCCACTCTCTAAATCAAATAGGGACCAGTCTTTCTCGTATGCCTGTTTGAGTTTCCTTCCTCTAAGCTTTAGAATTCCCACTTGTTGAAGCTGAGAATATATCATCTCTTATGGATTCTGGCCCCCTTCTTCAAATTCTTGAGCTTTCCAAAGGTGTTCTGAGTTGGAAAACTCTCTACTTCGCCTCTTGTGAGTACTTTAAAGGAAACACAGATGTTACAAATCGATAATCAAAACAATCAACTCAACACATGATGCACATGGATTCATGTGGTAAAACCTCCTCAAAAAACAGGAGTAAAAACCGTGGAGCCCAACCAGATCTTCCATGATGATAACTGACCCAAACAAAATAATCTTCCTTCAGTACATAAAGCTCGATCCTGCTACCATAAATGCATTGATCAAAAAGCCCAATCTAATTCACCTTCTTCTCCATCTGAATGTGACCTGATTTCATTAACAAAACATTAACAGGTAGCCTTTCAATGGCCTTCATTAAAGGTATGCTCCTACCCAAATTTCCCCACAATAATGGACAATGTAAATACATACTGCTGTCTCCAATAATTGGATGTTCATTCATTCTGGACTCAGTGGGGAAATAATGCAGATTAGTGGGGAAATAATGCAGATTAGTGGGGAAATAATGCAAGCTATAATCGAACAGAGAAACCCCCTCCATAATTCTTCATAGAGCCCGCCAAAAGGCTGTCATAGAAACCAATGGAGGGGCCGTAAAGTGATAGAAACAGTTGTTTGAGCATTGGGACTCAATGACAACTTGTCGTGTTCTGAGTTCTCCCCCTCCCTCAAAATTGATTAGAAAGAGGAGGGTTACAGTGATAGCCCAGAACAGCGCAATGTGTGTTTGAGGTTTGTCTACCAACCATGGCTTGCACGCCTAAGGGTCTAGATACTGTGCAATTCAACAGAATGGAGAAACATAATGTGTGCTAAATATAAAAAAGCACACAGCTCTGACGTCCTCATTTTATGAGCTATATCGTAGACTCTCGATGAACCTTACAAAATCATTTCGGCAGGAATTTGCCGTCTGATGATGAGACAATTTTTCCTCGATTTGGACTTCCGAGAATCGATTTCGCAACCCTAGTAAGTAGACTTTCAGTCCATTGGTTTGACTAACGGCATGCTTTTCCTGGTTAGGTAGATCGTGCATGGTATGATTTGATTTTAAATAGTGACCTCAATTATCCTCTTTCCAAGAACTTTCCATTACCCCAATAATTGAAATGCTTTCATGACAAGAGATGAATCTGACTATTTGGATGGTCCGCATGGTCCGCACCTCTCCTAGGCCCTTCCAATGAATGTATTGAGCAAAGCTAGTCAGATTGCTTCTATTAACTATTCAATTGAAAGTGTTTCTAGCGACCTTAAAGGTTATTAGCTTGATAGGATATATCCTCGTGGTGCCAAGGCAAAGTAATAGTAGTTGAATCTATCACATCTTGTGCAAGCAAAGAAGAAATAATGAACAACTGAAATAGGATCAACAGCAATACAGCATGCAAAGAAGATTGCAGCGGTGACCTTGAGGAGATATACATATATACGGATGATTTGCAAGATTGGCAGTGATTAATGCTCATTGTTTGCTTCTTAGCCAGTTTAATTCACGGATATGCAGCTCGTGCAGCGGATAAATTTGGAATTGTTTAAAGAAACGATACCTGTTTCTGGTCACGAAATAGGCTTGGTTAAAAGTAAACAAGTCAGAAAAATGCCAACTCTCTTCTCATGCCATCAAATTATAAGAAAAGTTTTTTTGCACAAAGTATATGAACATTATTAAACTAGGAAAATTTGCAAGTGTTTTGTGCAGCTGATTATAGACCAAATATATTTTGAAATTATTTCCAAGCTGCTTATTTCACTCCATCATCATTATACACCACTTTTTTAACAGGGAAATGATCAGGTGAAGTGTAGAATCAAGTAGGAAGGTCAAACAATTGGACATTGACAAATTTCAATTCATTTCTTTGCTTTTGTTATCTGTTCTTCCTTTTCTTTTGCCATGTTTTCTGATGCATTGCCCCACACACAAGTTTCGCATGTTGCCATTCGTTCACACTTGCTCCGCTACAGTTGTCCATATTCAAATCATTGATTACTTCTCTATGATTGCATTCTGAATGATATTATGCTGTTTGCTCAGGATCCAATTGCAATTGTTTCTGTAGAATGTTCACTTCAAGCACACTAAAGCATAGTCATATTTGAACATTGACATGAATAAACTAGTAAAGCATGAATTTGACCATTTTATAGTTTTCGACAATCTTGTACTCGAAGACTTTTGATAATATAATAATCTTTTATCTTTCTTGTTCTCTTCTTATTATTTTCTTATCTTCCGAGTCTATCGTTGTCTATTAGCTTTGGCCATGAGTACAATCTAGCCTTCTAATGAAAAAAAACTGCTGCATTAGAACAAAACAAACAAAAGTTTTGTGAAGATTTGGAATGAGTGTCGGAAAGCCACAGCAACTCTCCAAACAATCTAAGAACTTGATGTAATTTTATTATCTTTTGAATAACAAGGTTCCATATCTCAAAGTTTACTAGAAAATTTGATTCACATCTAACAAATCAAGATTTTGCACAAGTGATTCTATTATATAAGCTTCTTCGTTTTGTTTAGAGGATGAACCCTAAAGACTTGTTTGAGTCCTAACACTAATAACTAAAAAAGCTCAGAGCTAAGAACCAACGGGTAAGGACTCAAAGCAATTGTACCGAGCCAAGTTGAAGTTAATCACCCAATTAAATAGCCCCTCTAGGACATCATTGATCACAACTAAGCTCATTTGCCAAGGAATTCGTTAACATACGTTACATGCACTTTTGCTCTAAAGTGGCACACTTTGTTGCCACTCCTCTTGGTTGTAAGTCAACTGCTAGATGCTTGTATCTCCATGGATTCATCAATCGTTAAACTACCTCAAATCAACTGATGTAATTTAATGATGGATCAGTTTATAAACATGGTCAGTTCACTTTCGCCTTATGTGCAAAGATCATTCTAGCCAAGAGAGGTGATAGATTCCCTTATAAAATACATGTTTTTAATGATGCAAAGTTGAGGTAGTCTCCGGACACAAGTTTGGTTGGAGATTAACTCTTTATGAAGATACTTTTTCCAACACTTTGGCAGCAAACTTTACTTGAACGCAGTAAAAATTGATCAGATCGTAAAAAAATATTTGCAGTGTGTTTTAGTGAAGATGAGATAGAAAAGGGTGAAGAAATAGATGACTACAAATTCAATTTCAATGGAGATGACATTGTATAATCACAAGCTTAGTGAAAATTATAGAAAAAAACTAACTCATAGAACCTTGAAAGATTAGCCTAGACTATCTTCTAAACCCCCTCTAGTGTGCTCCTCAAATTGGGCTTTTATAGTCGCCATGTGATCTTGCTTTTTTCTTTTCCCCTTACTTTCTTTTTTACACAACTTTACTTTTTTTCATTATATCTCTTGCTCTAAATATCGAAATTTAGATATACAAAAGTCATAATAAAGCTTATCTAGTTACCTTTGATTTTTCCTTTCAAACTCTCAAATTCGATTACATATGAGGAATCTATGAGTTTTTTATGCAAGCAGTTGCGCTTGTCTATCCTTGCATTTTCTTCCCTTGCCACATCTTTACTTTTTCATTTTATGTCTCTTCTTTTGAAAATTCAAGTTTAGATCTACAAAAGCCATAAAAAAGTGTACCTCCTTAGCTTTAATTCACCTTTTTAAACTCTAGAATTGGGCTTCATAAGAGGGAGATTTGAGCTTTGTAATATGTTTTGCGAGCTTGCTCTTTCTCCTTGCTTTCCCACTTCCACTCTTGAAACCTCTTCCATCTCCACAACTTCTCTCAAACAAAAAGTATTTCCCTTCCTAGCTTCTTCTCTTTTCTTCTTCGTAGCCTTGATTGCATATCACTTCTTCTGATCCAAAAAGTCTATAACACAATGTTATATGGGCTATAAACCAAAGAATCAGTCATATCTTCCCCAATGACAACACAACGCTCGATTGATTCGAAGGCAAAACAGAACCCGCATTTGCATCAATATTTTTTTCTTTTCCCAAAATAATACCATTCCATTAGTTAACCCAGATTTACATAGCACAAAACATACAGACTTGCAAACTTAAGTAATTTCCTAGATCGCTTTTGGTGAGCCTATTCCTCATCAATCAATCATCATACTACTCGACTTCTCCGAATGTGATTGGAGGATGAAACAAGGATGCTGGCTGGGGGGGGGGGGGTGTGTGAAGTTCTAGATTGGTGTCTCAAGTCGAAGCTGAAAAAAACGGGGCCCATTCTGCCAACCATCTATATCAGTATTTGCATCACCCTGGATCATAATACCCTATGGTCAAGCTACGCTCTCGTTTCAGAAGGATGGCATGTCACATGCATGGATGTGGCTGTAGGAAGCCGCGTAGAAAGAATACTGTAGCATCCGGATAGAAGACAGCTGCAGGTAACATCACATAGACATGCATGCCGACATACATACATGCACATACGCGGAACCATACATGATTCCATGTCTGTCTGTATGTGTAAGCCGCAGACATTCGCATCCACATGCACGCCGACATGTACATAGACACAGACACATGCACATGCACGTGCACATGCTCATCTGCTTGCACCCAGACATATATGCACATCGACACATGCACACGCACCCACAGACATACATGCATGCATGTACATGTATGCACATAGAACGAACCATACTTCTGCGAGCAGCAGCAAACACGATCGAGAATGATTCGAGAATTCAGGATTGATCAATCGCCGATAGTATGTTGCGGACCCGAAGAATGGTAAATTTTCATAAAATTTTTAGATTTAAAACAAAATTTAAACCGATTTTTCGAACGAATATGAGAAAAAAATAAGCATTTTTTTCAAAGAAAAGAAAAGAAAAGAAAAGAGAAAAAAACACACACATAACATTCGCGAATGTTACGTTCTGTGTTATGCACATATGCACATCCACATGCCATCATGCACATGCACATCCGCATGCACGCAGGCACATGCGCATCGACACATGCACACGCACATGCATGCACATGCACATAGACACACGCACATGCATGCACATGCGCATAGACACATGCACATCGGCACATGCATGCACATGCGCATCCACATGCACGGATACATATGCACATCGACGCATGCACACGCACATGCATGCACGCGCACGCACGCACACATATACATACGTGCATGCACATGCACATCGGCACATGCACATCGGCACATGCACATGCACATCGACACATGCACATCGACACATGCACATCGGCACATGCACATAGACGCATGCACGTGCATATGCACATCGACACATGCACATCGGCACATGCACATAGACGCATGCACGTGCATATGCACATCGACGCATGCACGTGCATATGCACATCGACGCATGCACACGCACATGCATGCATACGCACGCATGCATACGCATGCATGCACATGCACATGCACGCCCCACCCACATCCACATGCAGGCAGGCATAAGCAAACATCGGCACATGCACATGCGCATGCGCATGGCATGCATGTGCACATACATGCATGCGTCGTCTTGGCGACGCAGGAAACGCAGAAAGCAAAACGCAGAGAGCAAGCAAGAAAGCAGGAAAGCCATGGCTGCTTGCTGCTGCTGCTGCTGCTGCTGCTTCTGACTGAGAAAGCGAACAATTTAGGGTCTCCCGCCCTTCTCCTCTTCTTCTCTCCCCGTCGGACGCCGAAGCTCATCGACACAGGAACGCATCACCAACAACAGTCGAAGAAGAAGCAAGCAAGCCGGAAGAAGCAGAAGAAGACGAAGACGAAGACGAAGACGAAGACGAAGACGAAGCAGAAGCGGAAGCAGAAGCAAGCAAACAAACAAGCAAGTAGAAAGAAAGAGGAAGTTCTAAGAAGCATGCTAGCAAGCAAGTAGAAGAAAGAAGAAAGAAGAAGGAAGAAGAAGAAGAAGGAAGAAGAAGAAGAAGAAGAAGAAGAAGCATGCAAGCAAGCAAGTAGAAAGAAGAAGAAGAAGAAGAAGAAGAAGAAGAAGAAGCATGCAAAGCAAGCAAGTAGAAAGAAGAAGAAGAAGCATGCAAGCAAGCAAGTAGAAAGAAGAAGAAGAGGAATGCAAGCAAGCAGAAAGAAGAAGGAAGCAAGAATTAAAAGACGACAGGGAGCGCGAGCGCGAGAGAGTAGCAGAAGAGCCATGGCGCAGCGCTGCTTCACAAGCGTATTCCGGTGAAGAAGCTCCCCCCCTCCCCTCCCTTGGACCGGAAGAATGGCCGGAGGTGTATTTGGAAGCAGGAAAGCTGAAGACTGCTCAGGGCAACAGGAGCAGATGAAGAGGGAAGAAAGAAAGAACGGGCCAAGGTGAAACGAAATACGGAAGAATACCGGGGGGGAGGGACCGGAGCAGATGAAGGCGGAAGAAAGAAAGAGATGGGAAACACAGGAAGCAACGGAGCACCACTCAGGAATCGGGAGCGGAAGAAGTAACGCCTGAATACAATCACATTTTCTGCATCCCTTTCAGCTGCGAAGAGAGACATTGCAGCAACTCCGTATCTGCCAAGGATGCCCCTTCTCTTCACCCCGTTAGCCTTGATTTCTCCCGAGATAGCTGATATGGAGTTAAACTAGGCAGAGAAGGATAGGAGAAGCAGAGGGGGAATCAAGCTTCTCTCATTCGCGTCTGTTACACAAATCTCTTATCTTTCTTGCTGATTCTGGTTCTTCCTCTACATCAAAAGAAGATTCTCCAGCTCCATATCCAAGATATCAGAGAACGGCAGCAAACGCAGCAGTAACAGCAGGAGCAAAAGTGGGGTGGAAGAAGAACAAGAAGGGTATCCATCACAAGAGAATTGGACGTCTCATTTGCTTCTGTTTCCATTCCGTTTCTTTTGGATCTCAATGCAGCATTCTTCCCTTTAGAAGCATCATATCCCGGATCCGAGATCTATCATTACCTTTGGGAGCAAATTGCCATTTAGATTCTTCATAAAGGGAGTAAGCCCGAACTTGTTGAACAAGAAAATGAAAGAATTGGACCAGAAACAAGACAATCTCTCAGTTTAAATCCACAGTACACACAGTACATGTTCATGACACAATGTCTTCCTCATCTAAGCAAAGAACGTCATCTCCCTTCCGCTTTCATAAATCAGCATCAATCAACGGAAAGCTTCCTGGGCACTCTCCTTCTGCTTCCTCCATAACCTCAAATTTCACAGCTTCTAGTTCGAATCCAACGAAACCTTCTGGAACTGGCTCGTTATCAGGGACTCCGACAGGGCGTGTCAGATTACCTCCTCCAACTCCTCAGATACTGCAGCTACCAAGCTCTCATTCTTCTCTTGGATCTGGAAGCTCCTCTGCAGAGACCACTGATCGATTTGACCTCGTCCCTGCGAAAGCTAAAGAGAATGTAACCGTCACTGTCCGCTTCCGTCCTCTCAGGCATTGCCCTCAACCATAGTTTCAGTGTTACTTGCATCTGTTTGTGAATCTGAAGCCTTCATGAAATGTGTGCGGGTCATGTTATGTAAACAGTGTGGTGTTATTTCATCAGAGTGGACACATGAAGTGCTTCACTTATGGGAAGCAGTATGTACCTAGTTGAAGGCGTTTATCAATCGTTTTGCAATTCTCAGTTTTCAATGCTTTTAGAAACTTGGTCCAGCCTTAGCATTTTTGTGCATTTTGTTTGTCTAGTTTTCTTTTTGTGTTACTTAGTTCTATTATGAATGTTCTTGAAGTAATTTGGTCTTCTTGAAGAGGTTTGTTGTGCATGTTATAAGATTCTGATTTCTCATTGCTATTTTGAATAAAATCTTTGTGGATGAATGAAATGAAAGCAGAAAATATTCTAGGTATTTGAGCAACCATAGTATTTCTGCTTTCTTATGACATTTGACCTTACAAAAGATTCGGTTTTGGACCAGCTCGAGAGAAATTCAAAAAGGAGATGAAATTGCCTGGTATGCAGATGGTGATGTGACTGTTCGGAGTGAATTCAATTCTTCGACTGGTTACGGATTTGGTAGGCCTAATTTTTAATTCTCTTGCTTGATAGAAACCTTATTATATCTGGAAATTCCCAAACTCTGAACACCTATTATATCTGGAAATTGAGGTGGTTCATTTGAGATACATTGATTCTTCAACATATGATGAAACACATTTCAGCTTGATCCACTTGAGAAAGTTTGCAAGATAACTGCATACACATCAAGAAACCGTGGGTTGATCTGTCCCTCTCGTCAATATTCATATGAATGAATTCTTCCAAGGTCAAACATGAGAAATCATCTAAATATAACATCAAAGGAATTATATCATGACAGAAATGTAAGAAGATTGCTGGAATTTTCAGGTCTAAATGCGTTTGTTTTACGCAGCAATGGGCTGATGAATGTGTCAATTTTATACTAAGAGCCAGTAAAGGGTTGATTATGTGGATCATTTGTAGAATCAGTGGTCTGATTCTCTATTATCTGATGTGCCATTGCGAATCTCTGAATTTGGAGTGTTATATAATCCAATTTTAAATGCAGATAGAGTTTTTGGTCCTGCAACTACAACAAGACATGTTTATGATGTAGCTGCTCGGCATGTAGTTGAGGGCGCAATGCATGGCATTAATGGTGAGAACATGCATTTCAATTGCACCTTGCTATTATTTGATTTCCAAAATGGGTGGACAGATGTTGAGATATATTAGTTGGGACTTCCTTTTAATGTTAAAATCTGTTTGATGTGCCTTTTGAGCAGGCACAGTGTTTGCATATGGTGTTACTAGCAGTGGTAAAACTCATACAATGCATGTAAGGAGGAAACCGGATTCTGTTGTGCAATATTAGATTCAACATTTTATTGTTTGTGGTGGCTTTATTGAAGCATTATAATAATGATGATATCTGTTTACAGTGAACAACTCATGACCTGTTATGTTTCATTTACAGGGTGACCAAAAGTCTCCAGGAATAATTCCTTTGGCTGTGAAAGATGTCTTTAGTACAATACAAGAGGTTGTTCATTTTACTCTTGTCTGTTTGGATGTGGACTTTTGGGTTGCTCTGTGTTGAGTTTCTACTCAGATTGAGGCATTGCACAACTACTTCAGTTTTGGTGTCTATTATGTCACTGTTTTATTTGAGTTCTGGGATGAACTTAGTGGAGCTTGTTTGCATGTTTGCAGAGATACTTAATAATTCCATTTTGTAATCAATAATACTGTTTGGCCTCTGCAGACTCCAGGGAGGGAGTTTCTTCTTCGAGTATCATATCTTGAGATATATAATGAGGTTTGTGCTTTTTATTAAGTTTGAATTTGTTGCATATGCAATATGAACCTTTTGGAAGATATGAAATATTGGTCAAGTGATAATCATGAACGTATTTAAATGGGTTATAGAAGCCTAGTGAATGCATGCCATTATTTATTCTTTATGGAGCCAATTATGAGTATGCCTTGTCTCAGGTTATAAATGACTTGCTAGATCCTGCAGGACAGAATTTGAGAGTGCGGGAGGATGCCCAGGTGAGTTGTGCTTTGCAGGAGACTAGTAATGGTTTAGGTATTTGCGTTGTATTTACAGGTCCGTTCACTTTATTTTGTGTATGCTGGTGTAGGAGTCATGTAATAATTTTCTTTTGGAAAACATTATATTACTGGTGGAAAAATGGTATGGAAGTTGAAATAGCCATGACAGTTAAATCACCATATCCATCTTTTGAACACTTGAGGAAAATCTTTGAATGGGTTTGAAATAGCTATTTTGCATTCGCCGGCAGCATATATGTCTTGCTATGCAATTTCGACCTGTTCTCACTTCTGAGTGGATGAAAATGTTGAGTGTGATACATTGGTGCACCTGGTTTTTTAGACTTAGGTGCTGATTCTGTTTCTGCAATTTTTTGATGAAGATATGTATTTGATGTCTCTGTGAGTTGAAGTTATGCTGTGCTCTGTACTTATATTGGTAACTACACTTATATATCACAATCCTTCAGATCATCTAGTCTCTATGGCTGGTAATCTTCTGCTTTTAAAGGTGCAAACATTTTATTACAGTTTGTAGTTATCTCTGGTAATCCCCTATCATTAGGCATATTAATCTCAAGGTACCATATCTAATCATCAAAGTTGTTGTGGATTTTCATTTATGATATTGTATATCTTTGAATACTCAGATATGTACTTTGTTTGGCGTAGAACTGCAAAATTCACTTTAAGTGATTTTTTACCCAGTAAACATTTTTATAACATTTGTAATAATATGTTTCCTTTTACAGGGAACATATGTTGAAGGAATAAAGGAAGAAGTCGTTCTCTCTCCAGCTCATTGTCTGTCTTTGATTGCTACAGGAGAAGGTGATAATGTTGGGAATTCATCAGAAAAGAAATGGAGGGTTAGGAAATAATGTACGATCGGTGAAACAATATATCAATAGGAGATCTTTCAAACACTCATGCATTGACATCTTATCTGATCTTTGATCATTAAGTTGTTACGCTCTTTCTCTTCTCATCAGTGAGTCTACAAAATTCTTTGAAAGACATTTGAACCACAGTTAAGAAACGTTCAGAATTCTCTTTATGATAAAAAACCAGAACTTACAATAATATTAGACCCGTGTGCATTGGTAGGTTCCAATGAGTTGAAGATTAAATAGCATCATAGTCAGCGATTTTTTGGACTAAGTGTATCAGCTAGAAATGTCCCCTGACTTAATTTCAGATCCTAGAGTCTAGAACGCCCTTGGATAGTGAAACTGGCACTATGTTCAAGGTTGTTTCATTGTATTTTAGGATAATGCCTAAACTAAAACTAACTATCAGTATTATCCTAAGTCAACATTGAAAACTTGTATATAGAACTTCGAGCTAACACTTCACTCAAGATAGTTGAAAGGGAGCAAACAGCTGTGGTACCTATTAAGACTTAAATATTCTAAAATGACTCATACTTGGAAGCTGAAATCTGAGCTTTACAGAAAAAATAGCTAATTAATAATGTGGTACATCCTAGTTATGCTGCCAAATTGTCAACCCTGAAAATGTCTCACCCCGTCTAATATTTAGGTAGCTTAATGAGGCACAACTTTCTATTTGGCTGCAAATTTTCATACAAATCCTAACCTTTTAGGTGTGAATGAACCGACTACATATTGGCCTAGAGTGTTTGTGGCCTTGACTGCCCCGGTTCAGTGTCCCTAGCCCTCTGCTGTCTTATAATGTTCATGTGGTGGCATTTTGTGTAACGCAACTGTTTTTGTGGACAAAGTAAAAACTAAGCAATTTAATCATGTCAAGAATGAAAACATGTAAAACTTCTGAAGCAAAACTATTCAAAATCACCACGTAAGCAGAGTATAGCATATAATTTCAGGCGTTGAATACAGTTCTGATGTCATTTAACCATTAATTCATGCTTTCCTTTTTGTCTTCTCTAGAGCACCGACATGTTGGGTCAAACAATTTCAACTTGCTGAGCAGTCGTAGTCATACCATATTTACTTTGGTACGAGACTATTTTATTCTCGATGTCCCTCTTTTCCTCTGCAGATTAAGATATATAGTTTTTGTCATTCCAGACTGTTGAGAGTAGTCCCAGGGGAGATAATTTTAGCGATGAAGAAGTGACTCTTTCTCAGCTGGTAATAACCTGTGTTTTAAATACAAATAAAACCATCCATCTATGCCCACAGTATTCATCCCCAAGGCAGTGATGTTTCCCTATTTCTTGGTTTTAGAATCTTATTGATCTTGCTGGCTCAGAGAGCTCCAAGACGGAAACCACAGGTATCCGAAGAAAGGAAGGTGCTTATATCAACAAGAGTCTATTAACACTGGGAACTGTATGTCTCTTAACCTTTTTGATAACCGTTGTAGTACTTTGGGTATGATTATTCTGCAGAAAGCAAAAGTGATTCATGAAGAGTTTCATTCATGCAGGTCATATCAAAACTAACAGATGGAAAAGCCACTCATGTGCCATATCGGGATTCTAAACTGACGAGGTTATTACAGTCTTCTTTGAGTGGACATGGGCGAGTATCGGTAGAATCTCATTCTCATTTTCAAATGAAATATCTAGACATTGAGATTTTGCATATATTCTTGAACTGTTTTTTGTTTTCTTCCAGCTGATATGTACAGTTACTCCATCTTCTTCTAATAGTGAGGAGACCCACAATACTTTGAAGTTTGCTCACAGAGCAAAGCATGTGGAGATTCACGCATCTCAAAATAAGGTATCTCGTCTTCTAAATAATCTTAGTAAATGTGTCAATATCCCTTTTTATTCCCTATGCAGTAATATAGTTTTACAGTTTAGGCACGCTATATGCTATGAAGTTCATTAGTGTGATTTCTAAATCACTAAAAGAGCTTATGGAACGTACAAATATTTCTGATGTTCTTCAATGATCTAATACTTTTCCATTGATATTTGTTTGCTCGCAGATTATGGATGAGAAATCATTGATAAAGAAATATCAAAAGGAAATTCAAAGCTTGAAGCATGAACTTGAACAAGTCAAGAGAGGAATAGTAGAACCAAACAATTTGGGTAGTCAGGATCATCTTGCATCACTGAAGCAACAGGTTTGCTCCAACATGTTTTAGTAAAAAAGTTAAAACTTATTTTCCTCTACTGTCCGTGGAGTGAATCTGCAGTACAACTATATAAATTCTTAGAGTAAAGATAATGAAAGAGGAATAAGATATCTTGTAAGAGTGGGTTAAATCTTTACCCCATCGTGTATTATAGTTCTGCAGGAGTAGATACTACTGTGGATTAGAGAGAGAAGGATCTTCAAGTGTATGTGCCTTTTTGTGTTTGTATGGCCAGCAGCCATAGATTCACCTTGCATGCAATGTTGGGGAAGTTAGAAGATCTCCTGATATCATTTTAGATTCTATAGATCAAGTATCTTTACTCAGCATGTGCTACTGTAATCATCTATCGTGGTGACCTGCTGTCAGACACTTTTAATGCTATATATATCATCACTCAGAATAGTTAACAAGTGCCGTGTGACTATTGTGCAATGTGAATTTACGGCCTGCTACCTAGAAAATCATGGAAAATTGAACTAAGCGGTATATACTTCGATTTCAAGAAAAGAAGAGGCACAGACCTAGGAATATTAATGTTTTCCAGATATAAAGAACCTGTGGTAATGGATATAATGTGCTAACTACAGAGCTTCTTTGCTTATCTGAGTCGGTCTTCTTTTACACCTTTTGAACACTTGAGTCTATCTTTGGTTCACTTTTGAATTTGGCATGCCATTGCATTCATAAAGCATGTGTTGGGAACCCAATCACAATTCTGGCATCCTTTATAGCTGTTTCAACCAAAACTGGTTACTGCAGAATTTTTTGACATTGTATATATTAGGTACTTCCATCTGTGGCAATGGATTGCTTTATGAGTTATTGGCTTTATTATTTTGTTTCTTCCAATTACAAAATCTGTCCTAATATGGTTTGGCTTTGGAAATCATAGCTCGAAGCAGGGCAAGTTAAACTTCAGTCTCGATTAGAAGAAGAAGAGCAGGCAAAGGCAGCATTATTGGGGAGAATCCAGAGACTTACAAAGCTGATTCTTGTTTCAACCAAGACAACAGCTTCACAAAACCTTCCTGAGAGGCAAGGGAATCGGAGGAGGCACTCGTTTGGTGAAGAAGAGGTTTGTTTGAACTTATATGATTTTAGCCTTTATGATTTGTTTCTCGATTTCGTATATGCACATATTTGTGATTGTTTTCCATCATGGGTGACTTTGAATATAGTAATTGTACATGTTTAAAGTAAGAGTTTCATGTTCAATTATATAGTAATTGAAGATGACACTCTTACTTTAAACAAAGAATGGAGATATAATTGATTTTTACTTGTATTTTGCAGTTAGCGTATCTTCCAGATAGAAAGCGTGAATTTGTTTTAGATGAAGAAGATGGTCATGATTCAGAAATGTCTGATGGAAGGAGTGACAACATCATAGCAGATGATTCTTTCAAAGGAGAGAAGAAAATGAAAAGGCGGAGTATGCTGGCTTGGTTCAAAATGAAGGTAACCTGAATCTTGATAAAAGCTGTTCTAACTCCTCATGCATGCGGTTACAAAAATTATTATAAATTTTTCTAAATGCTTTCTGAAGGCATGTCTGTCATTTATTTTGTTGAATATTTTTTTGTAAAGCAGAAAAATGAGCATAACAGCTCTGCAGCCAGTTCAGACTTAGATAATTCCAGTAATGCATCATCGTCAATGAATGCTATGCAACTGGAATCTGGTGTAAATCATCGTAATTCAGTGAGCCACAGGGTGGATGAAGTTGGTCCTCTTCACCCATTCTTTGGATCTACACAGGCAGGGGAACTATTTAGTGCCACAGTTCGAGGCCGAAGACCGCCGCCTGTAAGTCAATAGCTAGTTACTTTTTACTATGTAAGTTTCTCAATTCTGCTTCGACAATAACAATTGTAAAACCAGCACCATGTTTCATGTTAAATGCACATACACCAATCAAGGCCACCTGAAGTACTTGTAGTTAGTTTGAGATTCACCCTTGGTGGGATACAAGTCAGCCCCACTACACCTGCAACTACTTCAGGTGCTAAGCTACATCCGGGTCTCTGCTGTGAGAGAGCATTAGTCATCGTATCAACTCCCACTCTAATTTCAAGGGAAAACAACATTCACACTTACTCAGTTAAGGTTTTCAAGGGAAACGGCATTTCTCGTTTCTTTTTCAAAAGCAGTTGACCAGATATTCTCATGAGTAGTTCAAATATTCTTAGATACATACAGAAGCTAGATCTAACTTCTTTTCTAGATTTTCTTTTTTGCTGCATCCTGATATAATTTTTCTCAATTCTTATAACTAGTTACTCCTAGTGCAATAACTTATTTCTCACTAACAATGAGAATCCAATATTAGAACATAAAATTTTTACGAGGAAACTACAGTAATGAAAATGCAGCTTTCTTCTAGCTTCTCTGCATATGCTGAGTCATAATATACACAGTGAATCTTTGCATGATTGTGCACTGTCAAATATGCCCATACAGGGTTTAGGATGGAACGGAGCTGTGGTATACAGGGTTTAGGGTGGAACACAACTGATTTTCTATAGGGAGTTAAAGGGAAGCAATTGCCAGAGTAAAGCATGGACATTAGAAGTATGACCCGTTGATCAACATATGTATGAAGTATAAAAAGTCAGAATCGTTGTTTTGGCCATTTTCTGAATGGGTTGTTTTGTCGGAGCATGACAACAAGTTAAACTGTTTATCTTTTTGTTGCTACAGCATGACAATTAGTGTACGGTTTCTGTAGCTCTGTGAATTGCACACTAGGCATTCCATTACACACATCACATAGGCAATGCTAAGCTTAAAAATGTTTCTTTCTGATGGAAACTAAGTACTTTTTATAATGACAGACAGGGACAACCATGGCTGATCAGATGGATCTACTACGGGAACAGGTGAAGATGCTTGCTGGGGAAGTTGCATTCTGCACAAGCTCTTTGAAAAGATTGTCAGAACAAGTTGCTGTGAATCCTAATGACATTCAGTTGCAAGTAAGTGGAACTTTTATACAAATATCTGCTACCATTGTAGCTCTTGTTTTGTGTTCGATTCTTGAATTTTGTATTCTGCAGGCTCAAATGCAAAGTTTGAAGGATGAGATTCAAGAAAAGAGAAGGCAGATGCGGGTGCTTGAGCGGAGGATAGTTGGAAACGGAGAAGCTGGGTCTAATAATGGTTCTGCATTGGAGTTATCACAGGTATACAATGCTTTCTGAGCATGTCTATTTCAAATATTT
Organism: Azolla pinnata; assembly: GCA_037176905.1. Lineage (NCBI taxonomy): Eukaryota > Viridiplantae > Streptophyta > Polypodiopsida > Salviniales > Salviniaceae > Azolla > Azolla pinnata. The sequence goes on along the minus strand of JBBBWG010026991.1, from coordinate 17,288 downwards.
CATGTGGAGATTTGTAATGCTAGGATTTGAATACAGAAGATCTCAAAGCTCAGTGATCAGCTCAATGAGAAGACATTTGAACTTGAGGTGACTTCCAAATTATGACAATTTATAATTTTAGTGGGCACGAGTCTTTTTGGATGCAATTTGCTCTAAATTTTATATTTTGTTGTTTGGTGAAGTTGAAAACTGCTGATAACAGAATTCTTCAAGAGCAGCTGCAAGCAAAAGTAAGGTTATTGTGTATTTGGCATATGTATTTTCACTGTTCTCTTAGTTTACTACTGTACGTATTTGATGATTGTTATGTTATTTTATGGCTCAGAAGAAAATGATATTTCTTCCCCATCTGTCCTTTCTTTCTTCCTTCCTTTTAATACACCACTTTAAAATGTTCTCATCTCTCATTCGTCATTTTGACCACATTGAAAAGGTTCAGTTTCGTTCGTTTTCTCTCTATTTCGTCCTTTCCTGTTCATCAAAGCTATTGTTTTATGACAACTCTAAATCATGTTTGGGAAAAAGGAGTGACCTTACAGAGCAGAAATCTCCAGTCATAGTCTGACTCATCATTCCTTGGAGTTTGCTCACCAGAAAAATACTTTGGCTGCTCTGTATATTGTTACTGCTAAAATAATCTCAAAGCTAATTGCTGTGCTTCTAGGATTGGATATTTTTTAATAAGTCATCAATAATATAGATATCGAGAGGGGTAAAGTTTGGAGGAAAGATGTCAAATTCTTTCTTCAAGAGCACCCAAGCTTCTAGAGTTGCTGTTCACTCACTGTTAAAGAAAAGCTTTAGGAGATATTTTTTTGCCTAAAAGGAAACTTCTCTGATTATCAAATCGAGCAGAGTTTGCAATTGTTCATGTTTAGAATAGCCACAAATAACATGATGGAACTACGACACATTTTGCACTATACTGATGGTAACAGATGATAAAGACGATGGGCTCTAATCTATAAGCTCATGTAGAGTGAAAGTTGGGAAGGGACACTTTGTCGAGAAACATGAAAATTAGATTAAATTGGGGGTTTCATCACTATGCCACGTAATGCATAAACTTATGCTGAGAAGGCACAGCAGTTAATGTTTTTGTGAAGCTTAGTAAGGTCACGGTGATGATGATGCATGAGGTTACGTGTTGAAAGTAGAGCAGTTGATATTTCTCTTCAGAACAGTAGAGGAAGGTGAACCATTTATTGGTTCTCTAATTGTGATGGCCATATTCTATTCAGTCATTGATCATTTTTATTGGAAGCCAACCAATCTTCCTGATGCAGAAATTTTTGTTTCCTTCTGTACTTGAGATGCTCAATGATTTGAAGACCATAGAATTATTTAGTATTTTTTGTTGGGGAATGATACTCAATCTCGTTCTTGCTGCAGATAGCTGAAAATATGGAGCTTCAAACCACTATTGCAACCCTTCGTGAACAACTCTCTGGGAAATCTGAGAATTCAGCTGGACAAAATGATCTGGAAAACCATACTGAAAGCCATGCCAAAACACAGGTTATTTCAGAAGATGCAGATGCACATGGTGAGTGCTCTGTAGATAGAACAGCTGTTACGGCAAAAAGGGACTCTCAAATAAATGCAAAATTAGCCGATGAAAACGCCTTTTTGCAATCTCGACTTCTTCAGCAGGTGCTTACTACTTTATGACACGTATTGTGTAATATATGGGTTTGTCTGTATGTTTAGTATGTGTGTTCCATACTTTCTGTCTCATTGAAACTGTATTGAGGATTGTTGAACAAGAATGAAGGTTTACTTTTGTGTTCCATAAATCCATTAGGTACTCTTAGATGCAAGATATAATCAATATGTTGTCTAATGAGATTTTAAGATATTCTACTATCTTTGGGACTAATTGGCCTGAAATTCGTCTTAACTTGTTTCTGAATTATCTATGCATTCTATCAGGCAATGGAGATCGAAAAACTGAAACAGGAGTCAGACCATTTTCTTGAAGAAAAGGATGCCCTCCAGGTTCAAAGCCGTAAACTGGCAGAGGAGTCATCCTATGCTAAAGAGCTAGCTTCTGCTGCAGCTGTTGAACTGAAGAATTTGGCAGAAGAGGTTACAAAACTCTCTTATCAAAATACAAAACTAGCAGCTGAGCTTGCAAATGCACAAGAATTAGCAAGGGCTCGGTCTAAATCTGGACTCAATGGAATGCATAGTAACAGTACACGGCAGCGCTTGAACTCGACCAATTCAAGGAGGTTCGAAGAAGAATACATAACAGATGATTTGAAAAGAGAACTCCTTGCCAGTAGGGAGAGAGAGGCATCTTTGGAAGCGAAGTTAGCAGAGAGAGAATTGAGAGATGCAAAGAATCAGAAGAAAATAGAAGAGGGGAGAAAACGTGAAGCTGATTTAGAGAATGATCTTGCGGGGATGTGGGTCCTTGTAGCAAAACTCAAGAAAGAGAGGTTGAATGGAGAAAGCACGATGGCCTTGAATTCTACAGATATATCAGGAGAATTGATGACTGCAGATGATCCGTGGCAAGGGAAAACGAGAGGAACACTGGATGCTGCAGCATTAAAAAGATCTCTGGAAAAGGAGAAACAACGCACTGAAGAGGTGGAAGCTCTCGTTTCTCAGCTGAAGGTTTGTACACCAACTACATTCTTAAATGCTTTCAGGGAAGATTAACACAAATTTGGTGTATTTAGCCAATAATGGAATGTATGCTTGAAGGCTGCATTCTTGATTTGGCACTGTCCTTGAATTTATGCATGAAATGGCAGTTTGTGTGAGTGCTGAATGCTTGTAACAGATTGATGGGTTAAAGATTGAAGCTTTAGAGGATATTGGTGCTCTTCATGTGCAAGGCTAAACACAGTTCTGCTAGACCAAGGTTGGTTCCTAAGCCAGATAAAAAAAAAACCTTACTCAACAACCTTATAATTTGTTTTATGTTTGACGTGTAGTACACAAGCATCACTAGCTCTAATTTTATCTTGCAGGAGCGTTTCGAGGAGTAGAATGGATAGAGACAAAGCAAATGCAGCTGGAACACAAACTGATTTGGAGCAGTATTTAATGAGTGCTGGCTCAAAGCTCAACTGCAGAAATCTGGTCCCTTGTGTAAGGTCGACGAAAAAGCTCATTCTTTTCAATCATTCATACTATTGAGTGCAAATCTAATCTCTGGGCCAAAAAAAAACATGGTTAGATTGCATTGTGTAATTCATGGGGCAGAAGTGTATGTACATAATGCCATCTCCTGATCTCTGTTTGTGGAAACTATCATAGAGCAGCTAAGACACTTCACATTTTGTAGCATTAGACTCTTTTTTTCGAGTGCAGTGAGTTATATCTCTTGTTAACTCCGTTAGCACTGCAAAACTGTTATCTCTTGTTGATTGACAGCTGCTATGAGAAGATCAGGAATGATGGTGATTTGTTGGCAAGGTTGCTCATCATATTTTATCAAATCTGGTATCAAGGTGGTTGGTTGTTGATGATGACCAGCCTGTGTACACTAACTTAAAAAACAAAATTTGCGAAAGGAATTTTTTGATGTAACATTCTGCTCTTTTTTCTTAAGGAGGAGAGCAGCAAAAAGCGAAGACGTATTTGATCGTTTGAGGAAGCGTCAGCGAGTGCTCTTCAGAGATCTACCATGAGTTTTTTTTTGGCTAATCGATGTTCCAGCATCAGGTCTTCAAAGCAAGCTACAATCCTGTATGATTTCTCTCATAAATCGATGCATATGATCGAAATCGAGATCTGCGCGTTGCTTATGTTTACATTTGTTATGATATTTGTTTTCTGCACTTTCTTCGCATTATATCAG
>JBBBWG010026991.1:0-13371 GCA_037176905.1 Azolla pinnata | reverse complement strand
AATTAAAAGGAATTGATGATACATCAACTGTAAATAGAGGAAGTGTTGGGAAGTTTGGACAGATTTGGCTTGTCAACCGCCAGCTGCAAAAGATCTGTTGAATGAATCGTAGCGAGATTCAAAACTGTTTTGGGCATATGGGAGCTCCATTCTGGACCTTTGATAGATGGTGGTGTTAGGTCCGTATTTCCGTCGGTGGTGAGATCGGTCGAAGTCTCATCGATCTGCACATCGTGTGTGATTATTCCTTCATCTGGAAGGCGAAAGGCAGTGGCTTGTTCTAACGATTCTTCCATTTTGGCATCTGCCTTGGGCTGTAATCTTGTTGCAATCTTTATGCCGCAGAAACTATATCTGGTTGTGTCTTCACAGTTTCTGCCACTTCCGATGATGCTTCACGAACACGGAAGTAGAACCAAAGCTACAATCCGACAGAATCGCTCAAGATCATCGGTGAAGCATCCAAACCTAGCAGTTGCAGCATACACAGATCTATCATCTTGCCCTCCACAAAAGCTCAGCAAAATGGAAAAAGCTGGTGTTAGGGTGGTGATCAGATCTGGACCTAGAAAAACCCAGCAAAAACGGCTGCCGTCATCATCGTCATCATCATCATCACCATCATCATCATCACATTGACCCATTTACACCGTGCTATGCTCAGTATTCTTCTGTGTCTCTCTGCCGCCGCCTCCTCTCGTTTAGGGTTTTTTTAGGGTTTAGGTTAACAAAACGTTTCTTTCGCTCTCTCTCCGTCTCTTCGTTCACACAAAACATATTCTCTCCATATCCCCACCAACACACACACCACACACACACAACAACAACAACAACAACATATTTTAGGGTCTTATTTCATTATCTCCAACTTCCTCTTCCTCTTCCTCTTCTTTCTTCTTTCTTCTTTCTTTCTTTCTTCTTCTTCTTCTTCTTCTTTCTTCTAGTTACATTTGGTGGGCATTTTTATTTCCTTTTTCACTTGTCTAATCAAGAAAGGCAAACAACCCCCTCCCCTGTTCTGTCGGGTGCTGTTGGGTAGTTAGTTAAATCCATGGCCCCGCTACGAGCGCATGGGAGATTGACAGACGGAAGATAAACCAACACAGAAGAAGAAGAAGAAGAAGATGATGATGATGATGATGGTGATGATGATGATGGTGATGATGATGACGGAGAAGAAGACGAAGACGAAAGAAACCAATGGATTTTTGAACAGTTGCTACGCTGCAATGGGGTGTTCTGTTTCAGGGATAAGGGTCATGACCGATTGGAAACAATGAGGGAATCATTCTCTTACTTCTCTTTCTTTTTGTCACTCGGAAACCGAAAAACTGAGAACCCATTATGCAGAAATGGGTAGTTTAGGATTGATGTTTGGGTTAGGGTTGATGACGGAAGGAGAACGGAGAGAGAAGCATTGACAACAATATCCAGCCCCGGGGAATAAAACAGAGAGGGGAGATATAGATAGATAGATAGATAGATAGATAGGCCAAAATCGACATAATTGTATGGACTCAGCAGTTGAACATGGCCATAAGGCTATGGTCAATTCACATACTAGTGATTGGCAAGAACCTTACAAACCTCTTCCTTTTCTTTACCTTGGCCTTCTCATTGTGTGGACAGTGTTAGTTGCTATTTGGACGCTCAATACATGGAGTAAGAGGCAATGGCAAACTAGTAACTTGCAATGGGTTCTCACCTCAGTGCCGGTTTTGAAAGTTCTTGTTCTTGGCCTTTCCTTCCTCTTCTGGTGAGTTTGTAATGCTAAAAACTTGATGGAACTGCATTTTTTTTAATGCTGTCATTCTTATTATGTTGATTCAAAATGCCATCCTTCAAAATATTGAATTAAAATTATCATTCTTTGGATGCAAGTTTATGACTGAAACGTATAATTGAATGTGTATATTGTATGCAATTTGTATTATGATGTGCTTACTTCATCTGGTAAAATGGTAATGCTTACTTCCAATGTTTATGCAAATGTAGTTTTGTTGATGTTTATTCAAATGTCACCTGTTTAATGTTGTTTCAAATGCCATTTCTTCTTAGTGTCGAGTGAAAATTCCATTCAGTAAATGTTGATTCAAATGTCATTCTTTTCATGTTGTTTCAAATGCCTTTTTTTTTTAAATGTTGATTCAAAATGCCATTCTTTTTATGCTTATTTATGCATGAGACATATCCCGGATGTGTATGTTTTGTGCCTCTACATGTGTCGATGCTTTGTGTATTACACAATTTCCTTCCTCTTCTTGCATGCTAATTTATGCAAATTCAATTCTTAACTTTTAATGTCGATTCAAAATACCATTCTATTATTAACTTTGATTCTGATGTCATTCTTTGATAACTATCCGTGAAATTGTATGTTTTATGTAATTAGATGTCTTATGTTTGGTGCGTATTTTTATATATTTTTCCATGTCTGTCATAGCTTTATGCTATGTATGTGTTTTCCATGTCCATATGTGTAAGATTTCAGTGTTTTTTTCATCATATGCACATTATGTAGCTACATTTGTATGCATAATGCATATCTATTCGTTAATGGTAGATAGTCTTTTTGCATGTGTGTGTGTGCGTGCACCAAATCAAATCCAGGTACGGGTGTTATTTTCCTCGTAATGTACAGTGTGATCCAGATGTATGGTGTATTTTCCAATATGGTGTAACCGTGCATATATTCATATGTGCACTCGTTTGTGTATGGTGCAATGTTGGAGACTAAGTTTTCCAACATTGTACACATGACCACTTTCAACTTGTGGTTGTATTGCTTCACTATACAAATCGTAAAGGAATGTATTTACATAAGTGCACAAGATGTAAAAGAATGTGACTACATAAGACTTGAAATGGGCATGGAATGTATCTACTTCAAAAATGCACAAATGGCAGTAGACTGTATCTTCTTAAACTGTTGAAAATGGTAATAGAAGATGTTCTCACCAATGATTGAGCAGCAATGTCTGACTAATTCCTCAATGTTTTTCTGCTTAGGTATTCTTGCCTCAACCTCAGTACATGCTCTTTCTGGGTGGCTTTTGGTGTGTTTGTGACTCGAATATTTTTCGAGACATCGTGTTTTATAGCATTCCTTTTGATTTCACACGGCTATTGTATTATGTACGAACAACTCTCGTTGTCCGAGAGGCGACGGATTGCAGGTCTTTCTTCCCTCTTATATTTGACACTCACAGGCTACAAAGCTGCTGTGCCACAATTTGCGGTAAGTTTTTTTTTCTGATTTTATTTTGTTATTTTTGTTCAGATTTGTTTTGGAATCGAAGATTTCTATCTAAATCCAAATTCATGCATGAAATGTTTATTCAGATTCTGGTGGTCTTCATCTATTTCATTCTCTTATACATAATCTTTCAACAAGTATCAAAGAACTTGAAAGTATTACGTGAACAACTCCAACATATACAAGATGAAGGAGTAGAGATCATGCAAAGTGCAGTGCATACGAAGTATAGTATGTTCAAGTATATAAACTCTCTTCTCTCTTTTCCTCTCTCGCTCTCTCTACTCTTGGAATATAAGGAAGCGATGTCATTTGAAGATGTAATCTCCCATTTCACCCTCATAAATCATGTTTTACCTTTAACAACTTTATATGCACTTTGCTATTTCTGTTATTTTTCATTGTTATTGATACTGCCAACTATTGGTTCTACTCTTGTAGCCATAAATACATACATACTAGTTTAGGGTCTCATAGGACACAAGTAAGCTTTTGCAGTTTTTTTACCTATTGTAATTCAAATACCGCACTTCCTTCTCTAATGTCCTTCAAAAATTACTAGTCGAGTGATTTTGCATTTTTCCTTCCAAAAGCATAATCATCTGTCTCTTTTTCAGGAAGTTCCGTAGAGCTATGGTGATGATTGTCATTGCAGAAGCTATGGTGGGTGAGGTTCTTGTTGTTTTTCATTTTTATGCATGATGAATAAAATTGCCATATGTTTTGCCACAATAGTTTCGACGTCTAGCATTGATAACGAGTACTATAGGAAATCATTAGAATAAGCATAATTTAAATGAAAAAACCTTGATGCAATCAAGTCATTGGGTCTGAGTTATCCCTGCACTCTTAGGGAGGTTGGGATTTTCTTTATCTAGGTCTAAATTACTTGGGATTTTCACCTATCAAACATTTTTTGTGAATATTTGAATACAATGACACAAAGTCTGACGCTTTCAAAATGTGGAACTAATTCAGTGGAATGTTTGATGGAAGTAGATGCAAAGTAAGACAGATGGTGCCGCAAATGAGTATTGGATTTGGCTCTTGACTCGTGAATGGATTGAGATCGGGATCTTCTTCTACATTGGGTTTGTATATTGATCTTTTCATTGAGAACGGAGAACAATTGACTAATAAGAAGTTTCAATTATGTAACTCTACACTCCACTTAAACTTGTTTTACTTTGTTTACTTTGAAGGTGGACGTTCAGATCTCGAGATGTCACCCCTTTCTTCACAGTCATACCAACATTGCATTCACATGATCAAAGGATGCTTCCTCCCATCTATAGCATTGTGAGTATACACGCATGCATGCTGATGCATGTACAAATACAACATTCATATAATTTGCATCAGCATGCACAAATACAACATTCATACGTTTGCACATAAAAGCATTGCTGCTTTCTTTGATACGCTTTTCATTGCTGTTAGGAAATGAACCAAAATGAGTTCAACAACTTGGATTTCAAGGAATGGCACATAGGAGTTGTAAGCTACCTAAACTCCTTTCCTCATCTCAGTTGACAATACGACAAATCCAAGATTTTATATACATGCTTATATATGTTTCATATATGAATTTTTCAGCCCACATCATCGAAAGAAGAAGAAGATGATTATGATTATCAAAAGCCAATGCTCGTGATTGTTCGCAACCCAGGGTTGCTAGGCCATGAAGATAAGTCGAGGAACAACATAGCAAGGAAGGGATTTAGCCTAGCCAGTTTCAAGCAAAGTAACAAGGTCTCTTCCTCACAGGCCTTCTTCTCTGAGTTTTTGAAGGCAGAATCGAAGAGGGTTATCCCCCAAGGGGAAGAGGAGGAGAAAAAAGCTCTTTCCATGATCGGAGACAAAGGAATAGCCTTTGCCAAAAGAGATTTCGCATTATTGCCATCTACAATGGACAGCCCTTCTAACAACGTCAAACCCGTCACCGCTACGACAACATCGCACAGAGTGATTCTCAAAGGATCCTTGCAAGTAGAACCGATGTTCTCACAATTGGTTTAAGAATACCTCAAAAGCTCGGCACTGAGTTGGTAAATATACAAGAGCTGAACATACAGAAATCATCCGATATTTCATTCCTTTTTTATAAAGGATGGGTCGAAAATACGATGCAGTATGTGCCGCTGGATCCAAGGCATTTTTGACTCCAAATCACTCTGCCTATGTACCTCGACTGTACATATCCATTTTCCTTGTGGGTGCTTCATCAGTGCAGGCAATGAAAGAAAGAAAACAAGTGTTTTTCACACTCTACAGTTTACTAAGATGGTAAAGAAAACAACAATCGACCAACAAGTGATAACGCTAGAAATCTGGACTAACAAGGTGATAACATTTGAAATTTGGTCTAAAATGGCATTGCAACTTTGGGCTGCTAAACTATAGACAACAAAACTTACCTCTGTGTGAGCAACGGCTTTGCACTTCTGTAAACCTGAATATGACTTTGCTATGATTCAAGAAGCATATTCCCAAGCATGGAATTTAAATGGTCTAAAATGGCATTGCAACTTTGGGCTACTAAATTATAGACAACAAACTTACCTCTATGTGTGAGCAACGGCTTTGCACTTTTATAAACCTGAATATGACTTTGCTATGATTTACGAAGCATATTCCCAAGCATGGATTTGTGTACATAATTGATATAGAACCAAAGCTAAAAAACTGAGAAGCTATGAATGAAAATGGGGAAGTGCAAGTCACTAGAGTTTGGATGTTGAGTTCAGGGAAGAATCGCTATGAGTCTCCCATCAACTGTCAATACCATTTGAATTTCATGATAAGCATTTAACATTTAAAATCATATGAAATGAAGAGCACCGTTACTACAATTGTTCTTTTCATGTTGATCGCCCTGTTAATGCTTCCAAATCTCTTCTACATCTAGTCTAGACTCGAGACTGTGCAAAACGAGAGCTAGAACCATTGATAACCACCATGCCATACAATACAAGAGATGGATATGGAACTTCTGTTTTGCGAAATTGTATTTACAAATGAAAATTTGCAAGCAGTCATAAAGGTTGCAACAAAGGATTTATGGGGGAAGCCCTCCAGGAAGCAGGTGTTCGTTTCATTTCTGTGGTGTTTGTTTCCCCAACAGATGATGAGAAGTGGCAACTTAGTCGAGTCGAGACCCCTCACATCACCCACGAACTATGACCATGAGCAATACAAGGACTTTGCATCATATTGGACTTGATGATATATATTGAGGAGATAGCGAAGCTTGAGATCTTTCCTCCAAGATTAAACAGCTTGATTTCTCTCCCATGATGAAAGAAGCCTTGTCAGTGGATGGAGTGGCATGGGAAAAAGGGGTATATGGATTAAGTGGTTTTCAGCAGCAATAACGCCTCGATTCTTATTTTTCTTCTTTGGAGAAGAAATCGACAGCATTTCTTCACAGTTTGAGATTTGGCAGGTTAGGACAACAGACCAAATCAGTCATTTGATGTATTCTGTTGTAGCAGGTCATTTGCAGATAGATGATGCAAACAGCCGGAAATCGCAACAGATACATGTGTGGTGATAAGTCGGTCCTGACATTGGCTTTTATCTCCCCGCAACTCGTCTATGTTTGCAAAGCTCAAATATGTTATGCCTGCATTTCTTCTTATGCAATTGCCATTGCCATTGGGTCAGTTTGTTGCCACAATGCATCTCAATGGAAATATGTCTGTTTCTCTCATCATGTTTTGCAGTATCTGTTCTGAGAGAAAATGAAATAGATTCTGAGACAATCGATTGCATACTGCCCTCTAAAATCCGAAGTTTTGGACGGTTCCGATCAAATCTTTGCATCTTTTGCCTTGCGAAATGCATCGCGATTTCAAACGCTCTCGTTTCCTCCAAACACCGTCGCTTCTCTGAGCATGCTTCGCATATTTCTGCCGCATGGCTTCCGTTTTGCTTGCATCCTGTTGCATGCCAGAAGCCGTGAAAATCTCGGCAACGAGGACATAAGCCGAAGCGCAACTGGGATCGAGCTGCATCACCTGGTCAAAGGCAAGCTTCCCAAGCTTCGCATTTGCACATTTCTGGCACCCGCTCAGTACGGCAAGCCAAATACCAACATGTTCACAAGAGGGCATAACCCTGATAACTGAAAACGCCTCATCGAAACACCCAGCAGATCCAAGCCCAAGGACCATACATGTCTGATGCTCCAAGCTTGGAGCGATGCCATATTTCTGGTTCATGTTCCGGAGAAGCGTCTGAGCCTCATCGAATAGGCCAGAGCGGTTACATGCAGTTAGAACGCTAAGAAAAGCGACATCGTCCGGCGGAAGACCTTCCCTTAGCATCCTTCCAAAGCACTCTAATGCTTCCTGTCCTCGACCTCGTTGGGCGTAAGCAGCGATCAGCGTGGACCATGCGACCACATCTCTAAACCGCAGCTCTTCGACTACTTGTCGTGCTTTGGCGTATGAACCACACTTAGCATACATATCCACCAAGGCGGTGCCGAGCGCGATGTCCTTCTGCAGCAAGCCTCTGGCCACGATCTCATCGTGAATCTCCTCGCCCTTCTCTACGGCCCCGGTGTGCCCACAAGCCTGCAAGACATGGATGAAAGTGACCACATTTGGGGGGAAACCATCGTGCTTCATCCGCTCGAAGCAGTGCAGCGATTCGTCGGAGCGCCCTCGCTCTGCATAGCCAGAGATCAGCGTCGACCACGAAACCACGTTCCGCACACGGAGGTTTTCGAGCACTCGCTGAGCTTTGGCGAGCGCGCCGCATTTGGCGTACATGTCGATCAAAGCGTTGCCGAGCACGAGATCCTTCTCCAGCAGCCTCTTCTTCGCGATGAATTCGTGAATTTGCTCGCCTTTCCGCAGGTTTCCCGCGCTTCCGCAAGCCTTCAGAATGCAGATGAGGGTGACCGCGTTGGGGGTGAAGCCCTCGCTCTGCATCTTCTCGAAGAGGCGCAGAGCTCGGTCGCTCTCCCCGTGCTCCGCGAACCCGGAAAGAAGCGCAGACCAAGTGACCACGTCTCGACGAGGAAGCTCTTCCAGCACTTGTTCGGCTTTCGCCAGCGATCCACATTTCGCATACATATCCACGAGGGCGGTGCCGAGCACGATATCCCCCTCCAATAAGCCCCTGCTCGCGATCTCTTCATGAATTTCCTTCCCTTTGCCTACATCTCCGGTGCTTCCGCATGCCTTGAGCGCTGAAGAGAGAGCGAAAGCATCTGGATCGATACCTTCCTTCCGCATCCTTTCGAAGCAGTTCATGGCCATGTGCCCATATCCTTCTTGCGCATATCCAGCCATTAACGACGACCACGAGACCACATTCCGGAATGGAAGAGCTTCTAGTACTTCTTGGGCTTTCTCAAGCATACCACATTTGGCATACATGCTTATCAATGTGTTGGCAAGGCTCGGATTTTTGGTACTTTCCAGCAAGCTTTCCTTCACGATCTCGGCATGCAGCACGGTGCCCTTCCGGATGTCTTTCTTCTTGGCACATTCCTTGAGTAAGGCCACAAAATCTGTTCCATTTCCGTCTTCGTTCCTGTGATATGCTTTCAGCTTCCCCTTTTTGTAGACAGACAATCGCATCTCTTTTTATCTGTTTATGAACTGGTCCTGATGGTAAGCTATTTTAGGTTATAAACACAGGGCCATCGCATGATATCCTTGCTTTTGCATCTCTCTGTCTCTCTCTCTCTCTCCCTCAAGGATTTGTGGGTTTAACCTAATGTCAAGCTATAGGTATGGAGGATATATAGAGTATAGCCATATCTACAGTTTGATTAATCTTCCATTGAATGCATCTCTCTCTCTCTCTCTCTCTCTCTCTCTCTCTCTCTCTCTCTCTCTCACAGTATACACAAAAACGTATGCATATGCTTGGAACAAACAGAGAGAGCAGAAGTGATCCATACCTTGCTGTTGTAGCTCTTGCTCCTTCTTCTCCCCATGGATCCTTGCAGTCACAGGTGGGAACCATGTCCCAAATGCTTCAGATGCAGAGGGGGAAGAGGTTTATGAGTCCCCATACCCAAGGAAATAGAAAGAAACTGACAGAACGGAATCTCTCATATTCATTGTGATCATATTCAAGTATGATATACAATCCCCAATGATAGCAAAAAATTGAAATACAGTTTCCAAATCTCATCAAGTGGACCGTTTTGAACATGCAGCAAAAATTGAAATACGATTTCTAATATATGCACGTAATATGTCTACAACCCACGTGATTATAAATTATGCTGATGATGTGGTTGAAATTCCCCCACCCCACAAATCATTCCTAAGCTCAAAGCAATCAATGATTGTTAAGAATTCTTGACTCCTAAAAATGATTTTTCATGCAATTGCGAGTGCAAAGATAATTGAGTTTGGCAATCTATATATAAGTTTATTGGAATAGAGGGGGGGATTCACATGGTATCTTGGATAAATAAACTTTGTATTTGTTTCCATGGTTTGTATACTTTAATTTTTATATTCTTTGTAATTAGGGCATTATGCTTATATACCTCTGTTGTTTGTATGCTTTGTAAATAGATTTGGGTATGCTCAAATCAAACTTCCAAGTATTTCTCACTTTTCTCAACATCAATCTTTAATCTAGTGTCCTCTTTGATACACCCTTAATTTATATCGACGTGTACTTGAGCCCATTACTTTGCCTGTAAGAGTAGTAATACACAGTAAATATAGACAATTAGTGGACAAAAACCTACTAGTTATTGAATTCGGGTGGGCCCCAATCGGATAAGTTCTGTACAGATCAAATAGATTTGGTATCCCATCTTTATTTCATGATGAGGAGCCTTTCAAGTCCAAAATTAACTGGCACAGGAATGCTTCTTCTCAAAATATGAACTGCATGAATTAATTAACGCTTATCTTATGGGTAACTACAGTTCTAGCATACACTGAAGGAAGCATTTCAACTTGTCTGCTTCTATTGATACATGGATCCTGATGGTTCCTTTTGTATATGGTACATCGATGAGAATCACCACCTTGCAAAACCCTAAATGGGTCCGCAATCAGCCAAGTTCCCAAGGCATACATTTCAATGTGTGTACAAAACCCTCTAATATTCTCCACACTTGTCATCATCTCCCATCAATCTTTGACTGAGAACTCGTGTAAACTTGTGTCAGCGTATATGTTGGACATCATGATGTATGCTGCCGAATTCTGAGGCCACAGCTGTATTGCATAATCGAACGCCTTTTTTGCAAGATTTGTATCACCCTGTTTTTGACAGGCACTAAGCAACGAAACCCACATCGGTAGATCTGGCTCCACTGGCATTCTCGAAAAGAGATCCAACACTCTCACGAGATCTCCAGCCCTCACAAGAACATCAAGCATACTTGCATAGTGTTCCATCGTCGGTTCAATGCCATAGTCTCGCCTCATGGATGTGAAATATGATGTCGACATTTCTAAAAGACCATAGTGATTACATGCTGACAGGATTGGGAGGAATGTGAGGTCATTTGGCTTTATACCTGATCGGCACATTTTCTCAAAATAAGTTATGGTGACTGCCCAATTTCCCTTTCTGGCAAGCCCCGATAGTATTGCATTCCATGACACCACATCATGCCTAGGTACCCTATCAAAGACATCTGCAGCATCCAAAATGCTTGCACAGCTCCCATAGGCATGAATGAGAGTGGTGTTCATAGAAAGATTTACGTCCCTTACGCTAGAAGTCATAATAAAATGAACCTCCTTGCACATTTCTAGGCTTCCGACCTCACTACAAGCTTGTAAAACTATAAAGAGAGTATTTTCATCAATCCCGATACACTTTTCAAGCATGATTCGGTAAAGATGTAACACCTTCTCCGACTTACCGTTCTCAGCATACACTCTAAGCATCGCATTCCAAACGGCCACATTCATTCCTGACATTTCGTTGAAAACTTGCTCGGCATTAATTAGGCTCCCACATTTACCATACATGTCGATCAAGGCGATTACAACAAAGAGATCTGAAAGACATCCGTCCTTTTGAGCATCGACATGTAATTTCCGCCCAATGTGAACAGCCTCAAGTTTGGCATTATTATGGTTGGCTTGGTTTGCTAGAATGCAACATGCTTGGAGGGCTACCACAAAGCTCCGCTCATCAGGAACCATTTCCTCAACATGCATATGACTGTATAGACGAAGGGCTTTTTCCGCTTCACCTTGCTCGACGTACATGCTAAGCATTGTGTTCCATAGAATGATGTCTCGGAAGGATAGCTGAACAAAGATTTTCTCAGCATCCTCGATCGCCCCACATTTACCATACAAAGTCACAAGAGCACTTCCAATGTATACGTCGTCCGCATATCCCATCCTCTTAGCATCTTCGTGTAATGCCCGACCAATTTCCAAAACTTTGAACTTCTCCACAGAATCTCTTTCTAACATGGAAATACAGGCTTGAAGCATCATTACAAAAACTTGATTGTCTGACCTTACACCTTCTTCTTGCATCTTTCTAAAGAGTTTCAATGCATTCTTAGCTTGGCCTTGCTCCACGCATACCGAAAGCATAACCATCCACACTATAACATCTCTCTCTGACAATCCACTGAATACATGGCTTGCTCTCATGACGTCCCCACATTTTCCATACATAGTCACCAAAGCACTTCCGGTATAGCCATCAATATGAGGCCCAATAGCCTTTCTCAAGTAAGAATGTAATGCCATTCCGATTGATTTCACACAGGCAGTCTGGCTTTGGCTGGGGTCTTGATTTTCTTCATCCTCTCCACGTCTGTGACTTGATCTTCCTTCTTCATTTTCTGCAAGCATAGAACAAGCTTTTACCACCAATAGAACTAGTCGTTGATCAGGTTTCAGGCCTTCGCTAACTCCTTTACCTTGCTCCTTCACGTTTTCTGCTTCTTGGCTTGCCTCTTCTTCTATCATTTGTCTATACAGCAACAAAGCATTCTCTCCTTCTTGATGCTCGAGATAAGCTGAAATCATGGCCGACCACGAGATAATATCTCTATAGCACAACCCACAAAACACATTCTCTGCTTCATGTAAATCCCCACTCTTTCCATACATATTGATCAAAGCACTACCAACAAAAGGGTCTGTATCCAAACCATTGACATGAGCTTTATCGTGTACTGCCCTCCCATATTCTAAACTTGATAAGCTCCCACATGCTCTTAGGAGGCATATAATAGTGTATTTGCTAGGCTCTATGCCTTCTTCTTGCATCAATCCGTACATTTCAAAGGCCTTACGGATCTCACCACATTCCACATAAGCAGAAATAAGAGATGTCCATGTGAAAACTGACCGGGAAGGGTGCATTTGGAATAATCGGAAGGCATAGTGAAGATCACCGCACTTACCTAAAGTGGAAAGTAATCTCTCTCGCAATGGAGACCAAGCATCAACCCCAAGTGAAACAAGATCAATATGTACCTAACAAAGAAACCAGCTTTTTGAAGCTACAAAAAGATCGCATTCACACAAGATAAGATCTCTCATCCTCTCCCTGGTGTCAAATTTGGCATCTTTGTAGACTTTTTATTATTATTCTGCTCCCTTTCTATCGTTCAAATGAGAAGAAAAAATGGAATGTATATATGTACATACACATGCAAACATATGTGTATGTACGAATGTGTGAGCACAATGATGTGTGTGTGTGTGTGTGTGTTTACCTGATAAGCTCGATTGATGCATTTCTTCTTCTCACATGCAATCAGTGTGGAATCACACCACTCTTCCAAAGAAGACCGATCTCTGATACAGTAACGAAGAGGATGCATTTCGAGAGGTTCAAACCTAGAAGCAATGGACTTCTTATCAGCCATCGCTTCTTTCCCAGCGGCGGCAAAGGGGGGTTTACAAGGGCATTGGTTGCTGTCATTGACACAGCTAGGGATGAGCCGAGACCGAGGGTCCGCGCGGATGATGGATGGGTCCATCTCGCGTGTCCTTCTCTGTTGCTGAGCCTGTTCCTCATATCTTAGACAGAGAGGACCATGGACATGGATCAGGTAGCAAAAGAAGAAGAAGAAGAAGAAGAAGAAAATGAGGAAGAAAAGAAGAAGAAGAAAATGAAGAAGAAAAGAAGAAGAAGAAAAT
>JBBBWG010026980.1:8589-66968 GCA_037176905.1 Azolla pinnata | reverse complement strand
AACCACCAACACCATCACCATCACCATCACCACCATCACCATCACCATCACCATCACCACCATCATCAAAATCATCACCACCACCATCATCATAACCACCCCCACCACCACCACCACCATCAGCATCATCAAAACCACCACCATCATCATAAAATCACACCACCATCACCACCACCACCACCACCATCAAAATCATCACCATCACATCATCATCACCACGACCACCATCATCATCAGCATCACCAGCATCACCAGCATCACCATCATCATCACCAGCATCACCATCATCATCACCACCGTCATCATCATCATAATCAGCACCACCAGCACCACCATCATCATCATCAGCACCACCATCATCATCATCAGCAGTAGCAGCACGGAAGTCTGTCTGATCTTCACCATCGTCCCAAGAGCGATGGAGCAAGGAGCTCAGCATTCTGAGCTCCTACGTGCGGCAGGTTGAAGGAGCAGGAGCATGAGCCATGAGCCATGGTGGCTGATCAGCAACAGCAGCAGCAGCAGCAGCAGCGCCATCATCATCATCGAGGTCCCATGGTGGTGGGCGCCCACATCTCTCTTCTCCTTGCCCATGGCAGCTCCAAGTCCCTGGTTCACGGCATGCTCGCACATCACCTGCTCCTCAGCCATGGCCTCCAAGAGCACCCCTCCGTCGGGAGCCACCTGCTGCAGATGTACGGCAAGTGCGGGGCGCCCCGGGAGTCGGTCTCCATCTTCGCCTCCATGAGCTTCCGGAACGTGTTCGCATTCAACTACATGATGGGCTTGCAGGGCGTCGTCGAGGGCGGTTCAAGCATCATGCCGCAAGCAGAGGACCTCTTCGACCACATGCTGCAACAGTCTGTGCTTCCCAACCGCGTCACGTTCGTGTCCTTGCTGTCGAATGTGAGTACCCATGCCCATGCACATGCACCTGCACATGGATCGACCACATCTGCACATGGATCGACCACATCTGCGCATGGATCGACCACATCTGCGCATGGATCGACCACATCTGCACATGGATCAACCACATCTGCGCATGGATCGACCACATTTAAGCATGGATCGACCACATTTAAGCATGGATCAACCACATCTGCGCATGGATCGACCGCATTTAAGCATGGATCGACCACATCTGCTCATGGATCGAGCACACCTGCACGCATACACGCCCGCATCGCATGCTGCGACTTCCGGGATGATGTGGTAGTGGGAACCGCGCTGGTCACCATGTATGGCAAGGCCCAGATGCTCGATGAAGCTCAGCGAGCTTTCGATTCGCTGCCCGAGCGCAATCCGGTCTCTTGGACAGCTCTCATAGCCCTTTACGTGCATCGGGAGCGCCACGATGTTGTCCTCCATCTCTTCCAGCAGATGAGCATCGAAGGAACTCTGCCCGACAGAGTCACCTATGTCAATGTGCTCAGCTCGATCTCGAGTGCGAGGATGCTGGGATGTGGCATGATCTTGCATGCCCTCGTCCATTGGAGCGGTCTCGGATCCGACCTCATGGTAGCCAATGCACTTATCAGCATGTATAGCCAATGCGGTAGCTTTGATGATGCCAGGACATTGCTCCTTACTATACCCCGCCGAGATGTGATTTCGTGGACAGCGGTCATTGTCGTCTTCATGGAGCAAGGGCAGGGTTCGGAGGCTTTGAGCCTCTTTGGACAGATGCAAAACGAAGGAATAATGCCGGATTTGGTTTGCTTTATGGCCATCCTTACTGCATGTAGCAAGAATGGAACGTTGGCCGAAGGCAACCTCATATATTGGTGCTTGATGGATACCAGCTACGTGTCGGATATGAATGTTAGTGCTGCACTTGTCAATATGTACGGAAAGTGTGGCAGTCCCGACGATGCGAAGAGAGTATTCGATAGGGTATCTACTAGAGATGTGTTCTTGTGGAATACCATGATTGCAGTGTACAGTCAAGTGGACCTGCGCGAAGCCCTTCATCTGTTCGAGGTTATGCAAAGGCAGAACAAAGCTACAGCGGATGTGGTGACCTTTGTTAGCATGCTGGATGCATGTGCTGGGAAGGCAGCTCTTGTGGATGGCAAGATTGTCCATGCTATTGCCTCCAGCAATGGTTTTGAGAAAGACGTTATTATTTGTAATGCTGCCATCAATCTGTATGGCAAATGTGGTAGCCTCGAGGATGCTCAAAAGACATTTGATATGATGGATCAAAGGAATGTGATCTCGTGGACCACAGTGATCGCGGTGTATGCTCAAAATGGGCAGGGAAAGGTAGCATTGCAGCTTTTCTCACGGATGCAAAAAGAAGGGCCCACACCTGATGAAGTAACCTTTCTTGGTCTCCTTGTTGCTTGCAGAAATGCTGGATTGGTTGTGGAGGGCTGTCAGTTCTTTCATTCCATGACTCGATCTTATCATCTTTCCCCGGGGGTGGACCATTTTGCTTGTATGATTGATTTGCTTGGGAGGAGTGGAAGGATGGATGCTGCCGAGGAGTTGTTTGATAGGATCCCCTTACAACCCACAGTTGAGGCGCTCACAGCGTTGGTTGCTTGTGGCCACCAATCTCACATGTTGAAAAAACAGGAATGCAGTTTGGATCATCGGAGCGGTTTCGAAATGGATCCTTGCTTTGCAGAAATAAAGAAGCATGTGACAGTAAAGCGGTAACATGTCTAAGATTGCATCAGGATGTCTGGGATTCCGATGTTTGTGCAATACTCCCTTAAACGGATGTGGAGGCACTATCCTTGTTTACACATGGTATACATGAAGGACCGATATTGAATGTGTCTGTACAGAATCTATGTTGATGCATCCGGACCCATCAGATGTAAGTCTGATGAAGTCTTTAATTTACAGGACGGAAGGATCAGGAGAAATTTCTTCAGAGAATTGAATATCTCGAATCCCCAATGATTTTGACTGGAACAAAAAGGGGCGCATCTCAAACTTAAAGAACTGATCGATTCAGATGTTGTACCCATGACCCAATCTTAACTTCTTGGATTCGACATGAGGAAGGTTTGGATCAAGTTGATGTGCAGAGGTCATGGGTGTTGATGTGACAGCGTCAGTCAAAGATCGATTTATTAAGGATTCTGATGCATAATCCACATTTTTTGAGCTGTCATAGCATTTGGAGAAGATGTGCCTGGAAACGTTTCCATGACTCCCTGGGCCAAATTCAATTTCAGGGCTAGGAACAGAGCAACAGTGTTTGGAGTGCAAAACACTTGTAACAATGCTAAGATACAGTTCAAGATTGTCTACATTCGCAGCTCGACTGCTGTTACAAATCAAGGTACTGTTGTTGCAAGCGCATTCACAGCAATGTTGGAACTAACGCTTGTAACCAAGGGGCACAATTTCAGCTTCTTGAAGAAAATGTGATAGCCATCCCTGTAGACTTGATTCTTTACAAGCAACATTTCCAATGGTGTATGGGAAGTTGTACGCAAATTGTACAAGATCTGTTTGATCCATTCGTCAGGTGATCTTACTCTGTTGGGCCACCAAGTCTTAAAAATTTGATTGGTCATCAAGTTTTTTCATCAAGTTTAGAGTAGTTTCTCAACCACACACCAACTGCTAATCTTAGCACTAACATGTATGCAATTGATTGTTTCTTTGCAGAACAAACAATATAATTTTTAATGATGCAAGGATCAGTTTATGCAAACCTGGAGGAAACCATACATACCTGGATTTCTTGGAGGAAGTGCTTTGATTTTTCTAGAATCTCATATTCAACATATACATGCCCCAAACCAGTGGAATTTTGCCAGCCCCAGCATTCAAGACAGAAGGGCTTTGTGAATTTGGATATACAATCACATTCAGCATACCTGGATTTCTTGGAGGAAATGCTTTGACTTGTTTTAAAATGTCACATTCAGCAAATACATGCATGCCCCAAACCAGTGGAATTTTGCCAGCCCCAGCATTCAAGACAGAAGGGCTTTGTGAATTTGGATATACAATCACATTCAGCATACCTGGATTTCTTGGAGGAAATGCTTTGACTTGTTTTAGAATGTCACATTCAGCAAATACATGCATGCCCCCGAACCGGTGGAATTTGCCAGCGCCAGCATTCAAGATGGAAGGGCTTTGCAAATTCTGATATACAATCAGCGCGTAGTAAGGGATTGCAATCTTCCACTGGAAGGCCTTCAAGCACTGGTGCAAGCTTTGCACATTGTGCATAAATACATCCACATCTCCAGTTTCTCCCTTACACAAAAGAGGTCCAATTTGAAGACATTCAAACTTTTGAAAGCCCCACATAAATCTGATGCCGATGAGCACATCCGGGATAGGGACTAGCATAATCCTGTCTTATATTCAAGACATTAGATTATGAATGTAGCTGTTTCTCAAGTAGCATTTGTTACTCTCACAGGTTCCAGCATACATGCAGCCTCTTTCATGCCAGCAGCTGCATAAAATATTACCCATAAGAGTATATACCACTTCCAATACTCTTATCATGTTGTGTTGCCTGCTCAAACACCAATTCTCCAAGCTTCAAGTTACCCCATTTGCAACAAGTTCCCAACAACGCGAACCAAAGCGAAGCGTCGTCAGCAGCTGCCATCGTCTTGGCCACTGACATTGCCTCGTCGAATTGCCCTGCATGCCCATAAAGGATCATCATGCAAGCCGCGTGTTGCGAGCTTGGCAAGATGCCATATTTTCCGCTCATGTTCTCATAGTATGTTTGGGCTTCACCCAATTTCCCTGCATGACAACATGCATTCAATACGCATAGGAAGGTTACTGCATCTGGTGAGTGACCCTCCCTCTGCATCCGCGCAAAACAGTCCAGCGTTTCAACACCCAGCCTCTTTTGTGCATAACCTGCAATCAATGCTGACCAACAGATTGCATCTCGATTCGCAAGCATATCGAGGACCTGCTCTGCTTTCGCAAGCAAGCCACATTTCGCGTACATACTCACCAAAGCACCGCCAATCGATATGCTCTTTCCCAATAAACCTGTTCGTAGAATATCGTTATGAAATTGTTTGCCCTTCTCAATAGCTCCTGTTGTGGTACATGCCTTCAGGATAGAGACAAAAGTAGCCTCATCAGGAGAAATGCCCTCGCTTTGCATGCATTCAAAAGAAATGAACGCTTCATGACCTTCACCGTTTCGAACATACGTTGCAATGAGTGCATTCCAAGAGACTACGTTTCGGATGGGAAGGTTTTCAAGCACCTCTCGTGCTTTTGCTGTCATGCCACATTTAGCATATGTACCCAACAACGAATTACCAAGCGTGATGTTTTTGTCCAGTAAGCCCCTGTCGAGAATCTCATTGCGAAGTTTCTCAACCATCTCAACGTCTCCTATTCTGCCGCAAGCCTTTAAAGTGCAAGCAAAAGTGACTTCATCTGGACAGAGGTCCTCTCCTTTCATTTTCTCAAGACAATCTAATGCCTTATGGCATTGTTCATTTTCGGCATACCCTCCAATCAAGGCATTCCAAGTAGCCACATTTCTAATCGGAAGCTTTTCTAGAAGTTGTTTTGCGTTTGCAAGCATGCCACATTTTGCATACATATCCACTAAGGCGTTGCCAAGCTCGACATTTTTTTTCAAGAACCCCCGATTAACGATTTCCTTATGGATCTGTCTTCCAACGTCAATGGCGCCTATGCTGGCACAAGCCTTTAAAATACACAAAAAGGTAACTTCATTTGGATAGAGGCTCTCCTTTTGCATCTGCACAAGACAGTTCAGAGCTTCGAGACCTTGTCCTGCTTGAGCATATCCTGCAATCAGGGCAGACCATGAGACAACATCACGCCCACAAAGCTCTTCAAGAACTTGCCGTGCTTTAGAAAGTAAACCACATTTCCCATACATGTCAATCAAAGAAGTGCCTATTACAACATTTTCCTTGAGACATCCATGGTTTGATATCTCGCTGTGAACTTCTTCGCCACGGATGACATCTCCTAGGATGCCACAGGCCTTAAGCATGCAAGAAAATGTAATCTCATCAGGAGCGATTCCCTTTCGTTTGATGCTTGCCCAGCACTCCATTGCTTCATGGCTTTGCTCATTTTGCACATACCCTGCAATAAGTGTGTTCCAAGTTACAATATTCTGCACAGGAAGCTCTTCTAGAACTTCTCGCGCTCTAGCTAGCATGCCAAATTTTACATACATATCCACTAACGCATTGCCAAGCATGGTATTTTCCTTCAGGAAACCCCTATTTATAATCTCGCTATGTATTTGTTTTCCTTTATAAACAGCGCCTACGTTACCACAAGCCTGCAATACACAAAGGAATGTAACTTCGTCTAGATATAGTCCGTCCTTTTGCATCCTTTCGAAACAGCCTAGTGCTTCATGGTATTGCCCTTGATGGGCATATCCATATATGATTACTGACCAAGA
Organism: Azolla pinnata; assembly: GCA_037176905.1. Lineage (NCBI taxonomy): Eukaryota > Viridiplantae > Streptophyta > Polypodiopsida > Salviniales > Salviniaceae > Azolla > Azolla pinnata. The sequence goes on along the minus strand of JBBBWG010026980.1, from coordinate 60,556 downwards.
GACTGCATCCTGAACTGGAAGTTCTTCAAGAACTTCACGTGCTTTTGCAAGCATGTCACATTTGGCATACATGTCTATCAAAGCAGTGCCGAGTTTAACAGATCCCTTCAGCAAACCCCTATCCAAAATCTCATCGTGGATTTCTCTGCCCTTATTGATGGCTCCGATTGTGCCACATGCCTTCAAAACACAAGCATAGGTAACCCCATCAGGAGAGAGACCCTCCATTTTCATTCGTTCAAAACAATTGAGTGCTTCATATCCCCTACCGTGTTCGGCTAAACCAGTGATCAGGGACGACCAAGAAATTGTGTTTCGAACAGGTAGCACATCAAGCGTTTGAGCAGCCTTGTCAAGTATGCCACATTTTGCGTACATGTCCACTAAAGCATTACCGAGAATGATATTTTTCTTCAGAATCCCTTCAATGATAATCTGGTCGTGGATTTGTTGGCCCATGCGAATAGCCCCGGTGCTGCCACAGGCTTTAAGAACACAAACAAAAGTGACCTCGTTTGGACATATACCTTCCTGCAGCATACTTAGGAAACAGTTCACTGCTTCGTGGCATTGCCCCTCTTGTGTATATCCCGCAATCAATGCGGACCAACAGACTACATTGCGTGCGGGGAGCTCGTCGAGAACTTGTCGTGCCTTTGTAAGCATGCCACATTTGGCATACATGTCGACCAGCGCATTTCCAAGCATGACGTTTTTCGCCAGCAAACCACGCTCGATGATGTCTTTGTGAATTCTCTGGCCCTGATTGATTGCTCCGATGCTACCGCATGCCTTCAGAGTAGACAAAATGGTGGCATCGTTCGGCGAGATACCTTCCCTTTGCATCTGCTCAAAGCACGAGATGGCTTCACGACCCTGTCCATTCCGGGCATATCCTGCGATCAACGTAGACCAAGAGACGACATTCCGAGCAGGGAGGTCTAGGAGCACTTGCTTCGCTTTCTCGAGCATTCCGTATCTGGTATATACATCCACAAGCGCATTGCCGAGCATGACGTTCCTCTCCAACAAGCCTCGGCCGGCGATCTCGTCATGAATCTGTATGCCTTTGTCGACATCTCCGACGATGCCACAGGCCTTCAGCGTACAGATGAAGGTGACCCCATTGGGAGACAGGCCCTCGGTCTGCATGCCCTCGAAAGAATGAAGCGCTTCATGGCCTTTCCCATGCTGGACATAGGCCGCAAGCAGAGCGTTCCAAGAGACCACATCACGGACAGGAAGCTCGGCATGCACTGCCGCAGCTTTCTCGAGATCGCCACATTTGGCAAGCATACTGATCAAGCTGCAGCCTATGAAAGGGTTCTTTTCGAGCAAGCCCCTCCTCGTGATCTCGGCGTGGAGGAGAATCCCTGCATGAATGTCCCTCTTCCTGGCACAAGTCTTCAGCAGCTCCACCATTGCAACATCCGCCCTTGCATCGTCGGTCGCAGTTCTTCCCTTCTTCGAATCGAGCGCTAGCTTCGGAGAGCGAGACTGTTCCTCCGCTCCTGGCAACGCCATCGCTGCATCTAGTGCAGCCCTTCGCCTCAGCTCGCCGAGAACCCAAGGTGGATTGGTGTAGCATCCATCGATCGATGAAGGCGGTGATGATGCATCTGGAAGCCTGTGATTGATGTCCATCGATCCCGAGCTATGCTATGCATGTGACCACATATTGTGCATAGATGATGAACGGCAAGCAACAGAAAGGAATCCATCAATCCCTGTCAAGCCTGTCTGCTTCAACAAGAACAACAACAGAAAGAAAAGGAGGAGGAGGAGGAGGAGGAGGAGTGCAACTGACCTTGTGAGGATTGTCATGACACAGCGATGGATCTCTGAAGTAGGCTTTCCATAAGAGGTGTGTAGACCTCTCTCCTTGCTTCATGGTCGTTGCTGGGCAGAAGAAGCAAAGCCATGGCAAATCTTGGTGGGCACCATCTCCATCTCCATCTCCATCACTACCTCCATCTCCAGCTCCATCTCCATCTCACCATCTCCATCTCACCATCGCCATCACTACCTCCATCTCCAGCTCCATCTCCATCTCACCATCTCCATCTCACCATCGCCATCTCCATCTCCATCTCACCATCTCCATCACTATCTCTCCATCGACATCTCCACCACCATCTCCATCTCCATCTCCATCTCTCCATCAACACCTCCATCACATCACCTGAGCATCATCAGAAAAGATTCATCCACCAACACATCCATCCATACATCATTCAGCATACGTCCATCCACCCACACATCCATCATTCAACATCATCCATCTACGCATCATTCAAACCGTTCGACATCATCCGCCAAGCATGCATCAAACCTTCTCATGCATTGAAATCTCTTACATTATTCATCATTCATCCTCTGAATCGGGCATCGGGCATTCGACATCAAACACCATCGAGCACATCACTCACATCAGACGCCATCATGGGACATCGAACATCGGACACCTGCATGGGATTCTACCGAATGCGCCGAGATTCTTGCACGCGTTTGCCCATCGTATTCGATTCGTTGTCTTGCAATTGTAATGCATTTGGCATAGGACATGCTACGAGCATGTCTCACGCCGAATCGGATACAGCACATTGATTAATCGGGGCGTGCTACGAGTATGTCTTAGATTAGAAGAAGACGGATTGGATTAATCGGATGATGCCTGATTTGACCAAGCCAACAAAGTAATCATCGGATCAAACTCAAATAATAGAATCGGATAGTCGATCGTATTAGAAGAACCTGCCAACAGAATCGCACTGCAGAAACTAGCCGCGAGATCGGAAGCCGGTAAAAATCAAGCTTTTCTCGAGTAACTGATTATTGGATGAATTGGTTCCTCAATTCAAAACTTGTGGTTGATAATTATGGAAAATTGTTGGGCAGTCAAGACTGGCAAATCAGGAGGAGTTAATCCATAAATGTTCCCACATATAAACAAATAACTATATATATATATATATACAGATTATTTATTTTATTTGCTTATTTACATTTATATTTATGAATATAAAAATATAAATAAACAATTAATTAAATATAGAAATATAAATAAATAACTAAATAAATAAATAACTAACTAACTAAATAAATATATATATATATATACACAGAGACAGAGAGAAAGAGAGGAAGGTCATGTTCATGGCAGACAGAAGATGTGGTCGCCATCGCCATCGCCACCGCCATCGCCATCGCCATCGCCATCGCCATCGCCACCACCTTCATCATCATCGCCATCGCCATCGCCATCGCCATCGGCATCTTCATGGCCTGCCTCCCTGAGAAGGGCGAGGTGAATCATGGCAGGACGATGACGAGCCTCCATGGATCCTCTCCACTCGACATGTCCGTAAGATGCAGCTCGCTCGCGCCCTCGTCGAGTCCCTCAAGCGCTGCGCCAAGGCCAAGGATCTTCTCAGAGGCAGCCGATTGCACGCCCATGCCCTGCGGCATGGGCTTCTGGCAAGCAGCCCTTACGTCGCGGCCTCCCTCATCAACATGTATGCCAAATGTGGTATGCTTGCCGAGGCTCACGAGGTGCTCCGACAGGTTCCTGCTCCGAATGTGGTAGCTTGGAATGCACTCATCACAGGATATGTCCACGATGGCCGCGGCCGGGAAGCGCTCGAATGCCTGGAAAGCATGCAAAGAGGGTGCATGGCCCCGGATGCAGTCACCTTCATCTGCTCCCTCAAGGCATGTGCCAGCTTGGAAGCCCTCGGCAAGGGCAAGCAGATCCACAGCAGGATCGCGACGATGATGAATCGCGGAAGCTTGTCGGAGAAGGAGAAGAACATTGCCGAGCTCGGCAACGCCTTGGTGGACATGTATGCGAAATGCGACGCCCTGGAAGAAGCTCAGCGCGTGCTCGGCTTGCTGTCTGCCAGGGATGTGGTCTCTTGGTCTGCGCTCATCGCAGGGTATGCCTCGAAGGGCCATGGCTACGAGGCGATCGGCTGCTTCGAACAGATGCAGAGGGAGGGGATCTCTCCCGATGAAGTCGCGTTCATTTCCGTTCTCAAGGCTTGCGGCAGCGCCGGAGCCGTCGACAGAGGCATCGAGGTTCACGATGCGATCGTCCGCAACGGAATGCTCGTCGAGAAGCAGATCGCCTTGGGGAATGCGTTGCTGGACATGTATGTGAAATGTGGTCGATTCGAGCGAGCACGAGACGTGTTGGAGGATCTCCCGGCGCGGAATGTGGTCTCCTGGTCCGCTTTGATCGCAGGCTATGCGGACGCGGGGCGAGGCCACGTGGCGCTCGAGTGTTTGGAGCTGATGCGAATCGAAGGCCTCGCTCCGAACGATGTCACCTTCGTCGGCGTCTTGAAGGCATGCGGAAGCCTGGGAGATGTCGAAGCAGGCGAGCGAATCCACGATCAGATCGAGGTTGGCATGCTTGAGGGCAACATCGTGCTCGGGAATGCATTGGTAGACATGCATGCCAGGTGCGGGCGCCTTGCCAGAGCGCGGCAAGTGCTCGAAGAGCTCCCGGTTCGCGACATAGTCTCGTGGTCCGCGCTCATCACAGGATATGCCCAAAGTGGGCACGGGCAAGAAGCTCTCGATTGCTTCGTGCAGATGCAAAGGGAAGGGAACTTCCCCGTCGATGTGACGCTCATCTGCGCACTCCAGGCGTGCGGGAGCATCGGAGCCGTGGAATGCGGGAAGCAGATCCACGGCCAGATGATCGGTTGGGGCTCGGTGGAGAGGAGCATCGCGGTGGGGAATGTGCTGGTGGACATGTACGCGAGATGTGGCGAGCTCGCAGAGGCACGCGTCGTGCTCCGTAGCCTTCCGCTCCGGGATGTGGTCTCTTGGAACGCCATGATCGCAGGCTACGCCCGGGCCGAGAAAGGATGCCGCGGAGCCGTGGATTGCTTCGCCGCGATGCAGAGGGAGGGCATCTGCCCCAACACCATCACCTTCCTCTCCGTCTTGAAGGCTTGCGGTAATGCGGGGGCCGTGGATAAGGGGCATCGAATCCATGACTGTCTTCTGATCGACGGGCGAATGCTGGAGCAGAGTACTGTGTTGGGCACTGCGTTGGTCGACATGTACGCCAAGTGCGGCTTGCTGACGAAGGCGCAAGAGACGCTCGAACGGCTCCCGGCTCGGAATCTGGTGTCTTGGAACTCGCTCATCTCGGGCTATGCCCGCGAGGGGCATCTCCAGAAGGCGCTCGGGTGCTTCGAGCGCATGCGGAACGAGGGCTCCGTCCCCGACGAGGTCACGATCCTCTCCATCCTCAACGCGTGTGCTCACTCTGGCAATCTGGACGCGGCCCGATGGTACTACGAGAACATGAACGACGTCTACGGGATCGAGCCCAGGCTCGAGCACCACACCTGCATGGTGGTCATGCTCGGCTGCGCCGGCCGCTTCGAGGAGGCGATGTCTGTTCTGAGGACGATGCCGTGCTGCGACGATCCTTCCGCGTGGCTCGCGCTCCTGGGCACTTGTAAGAAATGGGGCAATGTCGAGCTCGGGAGGTTGGCTTTCGATGAGATAGCGGCGTGTGATGCTGCCGAAGGTCCGCCTCCGGCTGCGTATATCTTGATGGCCGGTATCTACACAGCTGCTGGGATGCCAAAAGATGCGGAAAGGATCGATGCCCTCAGAGCGGGAAGCGGTCGACAGAGTGTCGTAGAAGGTATGTGAAGGAAATGGCAAGATCTGACGGGCATTCTGGGTGATCTCATTGAGAAATAGCTCAATCCGGTCGGAGGAGCAAAGAGCAGATGTTCGAACGTTGGGACTTTTTGGCAAGACAAGAATGTCCGAAGACGGGGACGAGACAAAGACGTCTACTGAGGCTAGAAGAAGGAGTGTTCGAGTAATTGACGATTGGCGGGATTCGAACCTTGAACCTTGTCATGTTGGACCCAAACTCAATTGAGGGGGAAAGCCTCTGACAATCGACGAGAAAGGAGCGAATGAAGACGCGATTTGCATCCCATTGTGGCATCGAGGAATGAAGAGATTGATTCCTCACCGCCCTTTGTGCATGGGTGCTCAAAGGACCTTGTGCAGGCTATGAATAGAAAATCGAAGGATGACAAGCTTTACGCGGATGACGTGAACAACTAACTCTGCAGAGGGATTGCATTGTGAGGTGGGAAACGTTCCACATGAAGTCATAACGTTTCTGGTCCGATTTCCCTCCCTGTTTGTTTGTCGTCATAGCAGAGGACACGAACGAGACATCCCTTACGTATATCTATCTCTCGATCATACACAGGATCCCGATTCTATGATGTGGGTTTGAAAAGATCAGGGATGGGGAATCCGACTTGGTCTGGCTATTCTGTCAGTGGAGGGTGGAGGACGGAGGCCATGCATGCATGCATGCATGCATACATACAGGGGTGGATGTGGATGCAGACTCTGGGCAAATGATGCGTTGATGCTATGCGCTACCTCGTCCACAGATTACGGCCCCACGATGTACAGGTACGCACTCGCGACGTTGCAAGATGCGTATACGTCGGTACAGATACAGATGCAGATGCAAATAAATACATACGAGATGTCACCCTGAGATATACCAGGTACGACGAGCTCGACTGGTGCCGATATAGATGTATAGGCACGGATACAGTTGCAGGTACGGATGCAGATGCGGATGCGGGATACAGATACGTACGAGATGCAGCGCCGAGATATACACGGGTACAGACCCGACTCTCGTAGATTCAAGATGCAGATGCGGATACGCAATACGGAATTCAAAGCCGTCCGCGGAATTCAGCCCCATGATAGTACAGGTACGCACTCAAACTACAGCAAATACGCAATACGGATACGGATACGGATACGGATACGGATACGGAGTCGAAGCCCAGCCGTGGATGGGCTGCCACGTGGCGGGCAGCCAGTGGACGCTCGGCAGCAAATAAATAATAGGCTTTTTAATTAATTAATCAATTAATCAATTAATTAATTCTATTTGTTTTTTGGGGGACACTCTGTTTCTTTCTCATCCATCCATTCTTCTTCTTCTTCTTCTTCTTCTTCTTCTTTCTTCTTTCTTTCTTCTTCTTCCATAGCTCGACTGAACAGAGGACCTGCGCAGAGAAGAGCGGAGCCATGGCGATCTCCTCCTCCTCCACATCCATGACCACCGTCTCCTCCTTCAGCAGCAGCGAGCTCATGGGCCAGCACCACCATCTCCGGCCCCTCCCGCTCAGGCGCTCGCTCGCCCTCCCCACGGCTTCCGTCCGCGCTTCCGTTTCTTCCTCTCCGTCTCCATCATCGCCATCGCCATCGCCATCGCCATCGCCTTCCTCTCCGTCCTCCTCTTCCTCCTCATCGCCGTGGCGCGAGGAGCAGAGCGGCGCCGATGGGAAGCGGAGGGGGTTCCTCCGAAGCCTCCTCCTCGCAGCGACCACCGCCCGTGCATCGGCGGCTCTGGCCGCGGATGAGGACCAAGGGCAGCCCGGGCAGCAGGGGGTAGCTTCCTCCCGCATGTCCTACTCCCGCTTCCTGGAGTATCTCGACAAGGATCGCGTGAAGAAGGTCGACCTCTTCGAGAACGGCACCATAGCCATTGTCGAGGCGGTCTCTCCGGAGCTCGGGAACCGGGTGCAGAGGGTAAGGGTTCAGCTGCCGGGGCTGAGCCAGGAGCTCCTTCAGAAGTTCAGGGAGAAGAGCATCGATTTCGCGGCGCACAATGCGCAGGAAGATTCCGGAGGCCTGCTCCTGAACCTCATCAGCAATCTAGCCTTCCCATTGATCCTTGTGGGAGGATTGTTCTTGCTGTCGAGGAGATCCCAGGGGGGCCTAGGAGGCCCCGGCGGTCCTGGAAATCCTCTTGCTTTCGGGCAATCGAAAGCTAAGTTCCAGATGGAGCCTAACACAGGGGTGACCTTCGATGATGTGGCTGGAGTCGATGAAGCAAAGCAGGATTTCATGGAAGTCGTCGAGTTTCTGAAGCGCCCTGAACGTTTCACAGCTGTTGGAGCTCGGATCCCGAAAGGCGTTCTTCTTGTAGGTCCTCCAGGCACAGGTAAAACGCTACTGGCCAAAGCCATTGCTGGCGAAGCAGGTGTCCCTTTCTTCTCCATCTCTGGCTCGGAGTTTGTCGAGATGTTTGTGGGCGTGGGAGCTTCTCGCGTCCGAGACCTCTTCAAGAAAGCCAAAGAAAATGCCCCTTGTATCGTCTTTGTGGATGAGATCGATGCAGTAGGGAGACAGAGGGGTACAGGTATTGGTGGTGGGAATGATGAAAGAGAACAGACCTTGAACCAGCTCCTCACTGAGATGGATGGGTTCGAGGGTAACACCGGTATCATCGTAATTGCAGCTACAAATAGAGCAGATATCCTTGATGCTGCCCTGCTTCGGCCGGGTCGATTCGATCGACAAGTAAGCCTTTATCTTGACACAGCTTCTTCTTCTACCTCTTCTTCTTCTTGTTTTCTTTCAGTTTGTTGGTATGTAGTCACACACATAAGGCATATACGCACACGCATTGATTCTCCTCTCCTATCCTCCAGGTGTCGGTGAATGTCCCCGATGTGAGGGGAAGAACCGAGATCCTGAAAGTGCATGCAGGGAACAAGAAATTCAGCTCAGATGTCTCGCTCGAGGTCATTGCAATGAGGACGCCTGGCTTCAGTGGTGCAGATCTTGCCAATTTGCTAAATGAGGCAGCTATCTTAGCTGGAAGGAGAGGGAAAACTGCCATCTCAGCCAAGGAGATCGATGATTCCATTGATAGGATTGTCGCAGGCATGGAAGGAACCGTTATGACCGACGGGAAGGCCAAGAGCTTGGTGGCGTATCATGAAGTTGGGCATGCCATATGCGGGTGAGCAAAACTTGTAGCTCATGGTATTTGTGTTTTGTGCATGTTTATGGGTGTGTTGTAAAAGTAGAGAGTAGAATCCAAGCGAATCAATTTTGTGTTTGTGTGTGTGCTATATGAAGTGAATAGAACTCAAGGAAATCTTATTGTATGTGGGTGGGTTTGTCTGTGCGTTCATGTGTGTGTGTGTGTGTGTGTGTGCGTGGATGAGTACAAAGTATAGTTCAAAGGTCAAATGTTTGTGGGTGAGTGCAATCCCAGGAGTTGAGTGAGCGTGTCTGTGTACGGGAAAATATACTATCCCAGTAATTGTATGAGGGTGCTAGTGTTATCAATAGGCTACTGTCCCAGGAATCTTCTTTATGTGTGCATATATTTATATTTGAGAAAAGACAGATAAGGAACTGGTAGAGCTAATACAGAGCATTCTAGGAAAGCTTGCTTGTGCATGTGTATGTATGAATTTGAGCTTTCTTCTCACAACAAAACTGAAAAAAACATGGTGGTGCTAATACATAATATTCCTTGTGTTTTGCTGTGCTTTTGTTTTAGAACTTTAACACCGGGCCATGACCCAGTGCAAAAGGTGACTCTTATCCCAAGAGGTCAAGCTCGGGGTCTCACGTGGTTCATTCCTGGGGAGGACCCCTCACTCATCTCCAAGCAACAGATCTTTGCTCGTGTTGTGGGTGCACTTGGTGGGCGTGCTGCAGAAGAGGTAATCTTCGGTGAGGCTGAAGTGACCACCGGTGCATCTAGTGATCTGCAGCAAGTCACCTCCATGGCGAAACAGGTATGACTGACTTTGTAAGCATCAGTCTTACAAACTATTCTCCTAGCATAAGACCGATTATCACATATTTCAAAGATTGTTACTCTGAAAAACTTGGTCATGTTTTGATGTACATATTTCCATCAGGTGAAGACTTAGCTAGGTTCATGTAGTTAATGCACTTCGTAAGGTTTAGAAGGGTCTCTTGGAATATATATCCCTCACAGTACAAAACATGAACTGCATATCTCAAAAGATTTATCCATTCAGAAATTCGGATGTATTTTGGTAGATATCCATATGTGAACGCTTTGATAGAGTCTCACAAAAATCATCTGAAATATTCATATAACACGAGACATATGGTGTATATTTTGAAAATTTACCTGTTCGAAAATTTTGATCTATATATGTAACTATCCATAAGATAAAGACTCTCTCCAAACACCCCTTTTGTAAAGACATTAACTGCATATTTGGAGGATTATCATGTGAAAAGTTAGCTGTATTGAGGTTATGGCCGTGATTTTCCAACCAAATCGATTATCCTGATCCCCTTTATTAGCTGATTTTATGGTCATATTTCGCTACCATCTAGATTGATCCTGTAGTTAGCACTTAGTTTGATGTTACGGCCTTGATTTTGCCACTTCATAGATTGATTCTGTATTGAAGCCATGATTTTGCTACTGCACAGATTTAACCTGTATTGGAAACTTAGTTTGATGTTGTAGCCGTGATTTCGGTACCACAGATTGATCAACTGCTTAGATTGATCCTGTATTAGAAACTGACTTTGATGTCATGGCCATGAGTTTTCTACCACATAGATAGATTCTGATACCGATTACTGCGATTATGTTTTTTTTTATTGCAGATGGTAACTGTTTTTGGCATGTCAGACATCGGGCCTTGGGCGTTGATGGATCCCTCGGCACAAAGTGGAGATGTGATCATGAGAATGATGGCTAGGAATTCGATGTCAGAAAAGCTTGCATTGGACATTGACACTGCTGTGAAGGCTATCTCAGATGCAGCTTATTCACTCGCATTAGCTCACATCCGTAATAATCGAGCTGCTATCGATAAGATCGTCGAGGTTCTTTTGGAGAAGGAGACCATGTCTGGCGATGAATTCCGAGCTCTCCTGTCCGAGTACACGGAGATTCCGGTCGAGAACCGTGTCCCTGCTGCGAAATCGCAACCTGTAGCTGCTGCTTGAATTTTTGAAAAGCTTTGTATATTATGAATTAACTCATGTGCATTTATTCTGAAAAACGAAAAGAAAAAACCAGTTTCCGAATGTTGCGAATGGGATTGGGAATGTTAAAATTATTATTATGTTTCTGAACGCTTTTGAAATGTAATGATTATATCACCAAAATAATGTTGCTGGAGCTTGTGCCAAATTCTCTTCATCTGTTGGAAATGTCTGATTTTCATGAGGTAGTGTGTGATTTTCATACAATGTTGGAATGTATAGAGACCAAAACAAAAGACTTCAAGCTTTATCATAACCGATGATTGTTAACTTAGCTTTGTCAAATTTAAGGTAGATTTTGCAGTCTCATTGCAGTGAATTTGGGACAGGCATGGCTTGATAAATAAATGGCATTGAGGCAAGTTCAGATGCCTTAGCTATGAACCATGTTGTATATTTTACAAGAGCCATGCTACACAGATATCTGTAGGAGGGTAAGGTAGCAACTTCTTGGCCAAATCCATCTGTTTATTCATTGTTTCCTTCATTTGTTTTTCCCATGGAAATTCCACACTGAAGATCTTGTGTATGTAGCACTTTCTGCAAATTGGTTGAATCTGTTCAATGCTTTTCACCATTAAACCTTCAGTGCAGCCAGCAGCACATCATGTGAATTGGAATGTCTTACATGAAAAAATTTAGAAGCTTTCAAGGCTTGACACTGCATACAAAAGAGTGTTTAACCATGAGAGCTTTGAACCCTCAAGATTCTTCTCACTACATACAGAGCATATTTCCTCAGTTTTCCCCGTTTCAGGGAAGGAATCTTTCTTCGTTGCCTGAAAAGAATGTTGTTGTCCCAGCGATCGGAGCAGAGTATGCACATCTGGCTTTTTTTTCGTGGAAGCTCTTGATGGAGCCCAAATCAGGGAGATTCGGTGGTGGTGGCGTCTTCTATCATCAGGTATGCTGATTCAGTTATACTCAGGATTCCATGGCAAGAGAGCCCAATTGGGCTAAGGCACCAGAAAAAGTGCAGAAATCCATTTGTTCAAAGGAGCTGCTCGGATTTCACGTGGGTTTTCACGATCCTCTAAAACAGAGTTTTCCTGGTTTGAATGATCTGTGTCCATCCATGCTATTTACAGATAGATAGATATCTGGATGCCCCTGAAGGTTGAAGCTTGATGTCATGGTAGCAAGGAGGAGCACTGCTTGTGCCTTGTAATGCTGGGTCTAGGGAGGAGCCCCTTATGAGGAGAAGAAAGAAGAGCAGAGAAGAGCTTACACTCGTCTTGGATCGGCTCAAGGATTGTGTCAAGAGCAAGGATCTGGAGGCAGGCTCCAGGCTACATGCTGATATCCTGAGGCGAGGGATGATCCTCGAGAGCAACCTTCATGTTGCCAGTGCCTTGATCAGCATGTATGCCAAGTGTGGTGCGCTTGCGAAAGCTGATCAAATGCTCCAAGAGCTTCCTGTTCGAGACATCGTCGCGTGGAATGGTCTGATCTCCGGGTATCTGCAGCACGGCCAATATAAGGAAGCTCTCGATTGCTTCGAAAGGATGCAGAGGAAAGAGGGTCTATCACCTGATGGGGTCACTTTGACCTCCATCCTCAAGGCCTGTGGCAGCATAGGGTCCATTGAGAAGGGAAAGCAAATCCACGGCGAGATTGTCGATAAGGGCTTGCTCAAGAAGCATGTTGCGCTCGGGAATGCGCTCATCGACATGTATTCCAGATGCCATATGCTCACAGTGGCACGGCAAGTGCTCGAAAGCCTTCCTTCTCGGAACGTCGTGTCATGGTCGACATTGATTGCGAGGTATGCCCAAGTAGGTCAAGGACATGAAGCGCTTCGGTGCTTTGAGCAAATGCAAGGCGAGGGAATCTCTCCGAATGAGGTCACGTTCATTTGTGTCCTCAAGGCTTGTGGCAGTGTAAGAGATATCGAGAAGGGTAAACAGATCCATGATCAGATCGCTAGCTTAGGCTTGCTTGAGAAGAATATAACGCTTGGAAACACACTAATAGATATGTATGTCAAATGCAGGGTACTTGAAAAAGGACGGCAAGTGCTTGAAGAGCTTCCAATTCGGGACACGATCTCTTGGAATACCCTCATTTCAGGACATGTCCAAGAGGGACAAAGCCCTGAAGCACTGGAATGCTTCACTCAGATGCAAAGGGAGGGCCTCTCTTCGAACAGAGTCACTTTCATATGCATTTTGAAGGCATGCGCCAATCTGGGAGCGATCGATACAGGTAAACGGATTCACGACGAGATCGTTGCTAGAGGATTGCAGAAGAAAAATATCATGATCGGCACCGCACTGGTAGATATGTATGCAAAATGCGGTGCACTTGACAGAGCACAAGAAGTCCTCGAAGGGCTTCCGACTCGAGATGTGATCGCTTGGTCTGCGCTAATCACAGGGTATGCTCAAGATGGAAAAGGCCATGAGGCGCTCGACTGCTTTGCACGTATGAAGAAAGAAGGTCTCTCTCCAGATGACGTTACCTTCACAAGTATCCTGAAGGCATGTGGGAGCATAGGAGCGATTGGCCAAGGCAAACAGATTCACGACGATATCGTCAGGAAAGGTCTGTTGAAGAGAAACGTTATGCTCGGGAACGCGCTGATTAATATGTATGCCAGATGTGGGGACCTAGCAAAGGCTCAGGATGTGCTGGAAAGCATGCCAACACGGAATGTCATCTCCTGGAATACACTCATCACAGGCTACGCACAAGAGCAGAAAGGTCACGAGGCGTTGAAGAGCTTCGGAAGGATGCAGAAGGAAGGTCTCCGTGCAAACGAGATCACTTTCACTTGCATCTTGAAGGCATGTGGTAATGTTGGAGCTATCGACAAAGGAAAGCAGATTCACGATGAGATTATAAGCGGGGGCTGGCTGCATCAAAACCTTGTGCTCGGCAACGCTCTGGTGGATATGTATGCCAAATGCGGTGTTCTTACGAAAGCAAAGCAAGTGCTTGAAGGACTTCCTGTGCGCGATGCCATATCTTGGTCTGCCCTGATTTATGGATATGCCCAAGAGGGGCACTGCGATGAAGTGGTGAGGTGTTTCAAAGAGATGTTAAGGGAAGGCATTGTTCCGAATGCAGTAACGTTCCTATGCTTGCTGAGCGCATGTAGTCATACAGGGAAACTGAATGAAGCAGAGATGTATTATGAAGATATGAGCCGAAAATACGGGGTGTTGCCACAGCTGGAGCATCACACATGCATGGTGGTGGTTTTTGGATGTACAGGGCGCTTCGACAAGGCGCTATCAGTGATCAAGACGATGCCATATTCGGATGATGCTTCAGTCTGGCTTGCACTGTTGGGTGCTTGCCGGAAATGGGGAAATGTGAAGCTCGGGAAATTAGCCTTTCAGCAAGCAGTACAACTCGATGACAGCCTTGCATCGGCTTATATCGTGATGGCTAATATTTACGCCGACGCTGGTATGCAAGAGGATGCCGAAAGGGTTAGAAAAGACATGAGATCTGACTGCACCATTTGGAAAAACCCCAGATTGAGCATTTTGGTTGATGGAAATGGAAATGTGCAGTCGTTATCTGTTGGCAAATTGACGGTTTGTATGTAAAACAGTGGAAATTATGCCCCGACAACCACACGAGGTGATTCCCTGTGTGCCGAAAGAGTTAAAAAGAGACATGAGATCTGACTGTACTATTTGGAAAAAGCCCAGATTGAGCATTTTAGCTGATTGAAATGGAAATGTGCAGTCATTGTCTATTGGCAAATTGACGGTTTGTATATAACTTTTTGAAAATACGTCCTGACAACCACAGGAGGTGATTCCTGTGCGTGATGTACAATCGGTGATTACCAATGTTTTCATATAGATGCTGAACACAAACAATGAAGCCATGGCTTGTCTGCCATGGTGGTAGCTGCTAAAGAAGGATTTTTCGACAGCTGTTTGTAACACAAGTGCAACATCCGTGATGTTATAAAATAGAGAAGATATCCAAAGCTATGAGTGCTACAAAGGGCTGATGGTCGTGATGGAAATGACTAGGGCAGCAATGAAAAGCGAAAAAATCTGATTGTTCCACATAACGACCAGTTTGCGCCGCACTCTGCAAATCTATTTCATTGACCAGTTCAGGAGATGGAGAGGTTCAAGAGCATCCTGGATATTGTCTGCCGACATAATTGTGCGTGGATCACCACATGCAAAGAAACACAATTTTTGAGTGATTACAAGGCAAGTACATGGTGTCAAACACAAGCTGGTCTTGTTTGTTATAATCCAAACGATATGCTTCGAACAACATGAAATAGGTTTCTCAAATTAAACTTTCTGTATCCATCCAGTCATTTTCAGTTCAACGCGGGATGGCAGCAAATGGAACCATCTCACAATGGGTGAGATATTTCAACAATTATGGCAGACATGGATTCGAAACAGATTACAAATTGTGCTGCAAAGCTTGGCCCCATGAAAACAAATAATATTCTGTTTGAAATGAATCGATCCGAGTAAAATTCAGTGACAATTTACCATGTTGAATGTCAAAAGGATGATCTCTGATGCTTGCAGATTTAGGTGAATCTGCACTATTTGTACAGAAAGCTAAACAAAAAGAGCCAACCTTGTGTATGACCTGCAAGGTCTGCAAAGGTTTATATAAGAAATCGATCAGATTACAAATTATGCCACAATGTCAATGTGACTTGTACAACATTAGTCTGTAGCTGTACACAGGCCCACTGGGAAGAAATCCCCATTTGTCTTTTATCTTCCTTAGAGATCGTGCCTGCAAAGCGCTTTGGCGATTCATCTTAGAAATCAAGTGTTCAGAGCCTTGTCTCTCAGTTCTTTTCTTTGTTACAGATTTTCAAGCTTGTGGTTCACATTTCTGTAGGCATTTTGATTGTAACTGTCTACACTAATATACAATTTCAGAAATCTTCTACTTGTTTATGCATCTCTCTTTACCTTCCAGGTGGTTTTCATCGCAGACGAAAGAAGACTTCAAATTGCTGATGGCATCGACCCAGCTGCTCTTCTTGCGAGCGCCATTCTCTATTCTCATCTTCTCAACCTTCGCCGCATCGTCATACATCCCAGCAGCTGCATAGATATTGGCCATGGCAACATAGGCAGTTGCAACATTTTTGTCCAAATGTGTTGCTTGATCAAACGCCAATCTGCCGAGCTTCGCATTTCCCCATTTTCTACAAGCACCTAGAAGTGCAAGCCAAACTGAAGTCTCATCAGAGGACGACATCGTCTTAATAACCGACATCACCTTGTCAAACCGCCCTGCACATCCGAAAATGACTACCATGCATGTATGATGTTCTAACTTCGGCACAATGCCATAATTTCTACTCATGGCCTCATAGTATCTCTGTGCCACATCCAAGTTTCCTGAGTGACCACATGCATTGAGCACACATACAAAGGTAACATCATCGGGACGCAGACCCTCCTTTTGCATCCTTCGAAAACAATCCAATGCTTTACAGATTTGCCCATCTTGAGCATATCCTGCTATCAGAACAGACCAAGACACAACATCTCGAACCTGCACCCCTTCTTCGAGTACTTGTTGTGCTCTTGCAAGCATGCCACATTTGGCATACATGTCCACTAGAGCTGTGGCAAGCACAACACTCTTCTGTAGAAATCCCAATTCGACGATTACATCATGAATTTGTAGTCCCTTGTCGATGGCTCCTATGCCACCACACGCTTTCAAGATGCAAGAAAACGTGACTTCATTTGGGGGAAGACCATCCCTTTGCATCTGTTCGAAACAATTAAGTGCTTCATGACCCTGCTCATGTTGGGCAAAGCCTGTAATGAGCGTATTCCAAGACACTACATTTCTTACAGGAAGCTCTTCAAGAACTTGCTTTGCATTTGAAAGGCAGCTGCATTTGGCATACATATCAACCAACGAATTCCCGAGCACAACACTTTTACCGAGCAACCCTCTACTGAGAATCTCGCTATGGATATGTTTTCCCTTGTCAATCGCTCTCATGCTGCCACATGCCTTGAGAATGCAAGCGAAAGTTATATCGTCTGCTGAGATTCCTTCCTTTCGCATCCATGTGAAACAATTCAGTGCTTCGTGGCCTTGTTCATCCTGGGCATATCCTGCAAGTAGTGTGTTCCAAGAGATTCTGTCTCGAGCAGGAAGTTCATCAAGCACTTCCTGTGCTTTTGCAAGCATGCCACATTTGGCATACATATCTACCAAAGCATTGCCAAGCACGATACTTTTCCGAAGAAATCCTCCTTTTTCAATTTCGTCATGAATTTGTTTGCCCTTGTCAAGAGCTCCAACATTGCCACATGCATTTAGGGTGCAAGTCAATGTCACCTCATCGGGAGAGAGTCCCTCCCTTTGCATCCTAGCCAAACAGTCTAATGCTTTGTAACCTTCCTGATCCTTGGCATACCCTGCAATTATGGCATTCCAGCAAACTACATTCCGAACAGGAAGCTCATCGAGCACTTGTGCTGCTTTTGTTAGTAGACCACATTTGGCATACATATCCACCAAAGCAGAGCCCAACAAAGTATTGTCCTTAAGCAATTCCCTTTTCACAATCTCTTCATGAATTTCTTTTCCCTTGTCAAGGTCCCCTATGCAACCACAAGCCTTCAACATGCAAGTGAAAGTAATAGCATTTGGGGAGAACCCCTCATCTTGCATATACCCCACGCATTTCAGTGCTTCATGGCTTTGCTCATGTTGGACATACCCTGAAATCAACGCATTCCAGGTCACGACATTTCGAGCAGGGAGCTCCTTGAGAACCTCCCATGCTTTATCGAGCATACCACATTTGGCATACATATCCAACAAAGCATTTCCAAGAATGGTGTTTTTCTCTAATAAACCCAGACGAAGAATTTCATGATGGATTTGTGTGCCCTTGTCAATACTTCCAGTGATCCCACAAGCATTGAGGAGACAAGTATAGGTGACCTCGTCCGGGGACAACCCTTCCCTTTGCATTCTTTCACAACAATGGATTGCTTCGTGACCTCGCCCCTGCTGGGCATAGCCAGAAATAAGGGCATTCCAAGACACTACATCCCGCACATGAAGCTCATCAAGCACTTGTTGTGCTTTGGTGAGAGCACCACATTTAGCATACATATGAATCAAAGTGCAAGCGACGAAAGGGCTGTGCATAAGCAGCCCATGTTTCAGAATCTCGGCGTGGATTCGAACGCCTTCGTACAAGTCCTTGTTCTTGGCACAGGCCTTGAGCGACTCCACAAAAGAGGACGAGCTTTTCAGCTTACAGCAGACGGATGATGATGGGGATGAAACCATACGGCTTGCACTTACCATACCTGCTCTGCTCAGCTCATTGAGGACCCAACATGGGATGAAGCCTTCCTGCATCCACAAGCCTTCCTCGGTGATGCTGTGCCTGAAATCTGGCGAGTTAGGGTTGCACTTGGAATGGCGATTGTCGCTCCATAGAGATGGGTTCCTGAACAGGTCTTTCCACAGGAGCTCACCACTCCTTCCACAGCTCCCTCCCTGTCTTGTTGCCATGCCTGCAGAGAATCATCTGAAGGCCTCCGTTTCTTCACAGGGCATCTCCCCTCCCCTGTTCTTCTTTCTTCTTCTTCTTCTTCTTCTTCCTCTTCTTCTTCTTCAGCATCTTCTGTCTCATGCATGTGCATGCATGTATGTACGGACGCATGCATGCAAGATTTATGTATCTATGCATGTGAATCCATGCTCCACACATGCATGCATGCATGCATATGCACGGATCCATGCATTCATGGATGCGCACATGCACACATACATGCATGCATACATGGGTACATGCGCACACATACATAGAATATGTCGATGTGCATTCAAAGGAAAGAACAGAGCATTTCTTCTTCATCGGAGCAGGGCAGCAGCAGGAGCAGCAGCAGGAGCAACAGGAGCAGCAGGAGCAGCAGGACAACTCTCTGAATCGACACACAGGACAGGATTTTGCTTCTGGGTTGCATGGATGCCTCGAGGTTCATCCCTTGATGCCCCACCATATCCCTCCTCCTTTGCTCTCTGGCACTTCCTGCTTCCTTGAATGGACCTCCAGGTGTAAGCTTTTAAAGAATCCGGTAGATTGGGGCAGCAGCACGCTCCCGTCCCTGAGTTTCTCTCAGGTATTTTGCGCACCATCGCGCTTCCTTCTCCTCTCGTTTGTTTTGGTTTCGGGTCTCGTTTCTCGCTTTCCAATCCCTTTTTTCTTTTGTCTTCCATTTTGAAGAAGAATTCTTAAAATGTTCGCGGATTGAGAAATCAAGAGATTAGGTTGTTTGCGAAGCAGGGCGTTGGTATAGGAACCTTTCTCCGATTTGGAGCAGGGGATACATATAACAGGTTGTTGAAGCAGGGCGGTCATTAGCTAGGGGTCTTTCCTTTTCCTATGTTATGAATACTCTATAAATTGGTTTTCTACATCTGAAGAAGCTTCTCGCGTTGAGCTTTACAACACCATGATGATGATTATGCTAGATCCGATTGAATACAGGTTTAGAATCATGTCATTTCTGTGATCTTTGTGTAGGAGTGAAGGGTAATGCACAGATACTTTTATACCACGAATCTCACAACTCAGGTGTTGGTCTTAAGAAAAAGGAAATACAACATGGATCGATGATCAGAACTGGATAAGGAGTGAAAGCTGTGTACATTTGCACACATGAAAACATATGGACCTTTCTATTGCTCCCATTGTTCTCAAATAAGTGCTGTGTATGTATATACTATACGCATGAGTATTTCATACACTTTCAAGATGAACTTTAGCGTGTGAAGTCTTACCCACCAAAGGAAGGAAATAAGCAAGTGAAAACTTTATATATTCTCTTTCGACAAGGCTCATATCGGATTATAATGCTTGCTTGATAGAGGTTCAAATGGAGTTTCAGAATAAGGACAAAGGAGATTGTGGGTCCCTGAGCTAGCAGGTCTCTGTCCACATGAACCCTAAATGATAGTCCTGATTTTTTAATGTTTCTACATTGAACAATTCTCTGATTCCACCCATGGAAGCTGTCATGGAGCACCTGGCTCTCAAAAGGATATCTATCTATCTCTCCATATATATTGAAGGGCCAAAAGGGTCTATGTGCCTAGAAAATTGATGTTGTTCAATGTAATTGTCCAGAAAATGGCCGTCTCCTGATCTATTGCAAGAACGATCCCAATAACCATCGATCTTTATGTTCCCTCACTGTGCGGAGTGGGCCAAAGACTTTTCTGAAGGAGTAGTGTTATTATCTTCCTCTGATCATAGAAAACATAACAAAGATAACCATAGTGTTCTTCTGATTCTGCACCTTGATGTCACTCACAATCCGCAAATTCTTTCATTCATACATCTGTAAGCCAACCCCTTGTTTCATCTCTAACTGATGTGAAGATGTCTGGAGCTGTCCTATCACACTATGTCATATGATTACCATTTAAGGATCAGTAGAATTGAGGACTTCTCTGACATGTTATAGCATAATGAAATTAGAGCATATTATTTGATTTTTTGATATGTTTCTCTCTTTCTTGTTTCTTTCTGCAGAATAAGGAAGAGACACGTGTGAACCATGAGTTCCAGTACGAGTACTGAACCATATCGAAGGTAGAAAACCTCTTCGTAGAATGAAAAGTTTGGGGTCG
Organism: Azolla pinnata; assembly: GCA_037176905.1. Classification (NCBI taxonomy): domain Eukaryota; kingdom Viridiplantae; phylum Streptophyta; class Polypodiopsida; order Salviniales; family Salviniaceae; genus Azolla; species Azolla pinnata. The sequence continues at coordinate 40,066 of JBBBWG010026980.1, read as the reverse complement.
GATTAGATTACGTCAAATTAGAAATTTTTAGTATCCACAATCAGGACCTAAATTTACATTTTCATGATGGGCACCGCTTGTGCACATATATTTGCTCAATTTTCTAGGTGGTGCATTATGTTTAGGCCCCCAAGTTATCATACCCTTTCAATATGTTATGAAATCTTATCTATTCTTACTATATGGGGAGCATGTAAAAAGCAAGTGATACCCACCTCGACTAGGCGTTCATTGCATATTCTAGTTCATTGCATATTCTATATGTCTTCATGCTTGATGCATTTTGATGGCGTTAGGTAACTAGCTTGAAATAGTGTTAGGGCTCTATGAGAGTTAAGACTCATATTGGTTATGAGGTATTTATGGCAGAATATGGTTTATATGCATTCTTTTTGCAAGGGATCCAATATTTAGGGTTAATATTTGCATCTTTCCATTTCACCTTTCCTCAATAATGGCATATTGCATAACATAACTTGAGAGCTCCAAGAGAGCTTTTACAGCTCACCTTTTGAACTATTTTCTTATGTCAACCACCCAACTAGAAAACAATTCTCTTCTTTTATCATATTTTTGTAGCTCATATCTGTCATCTAAGCAAGAGATCATAATCTACAGTGACATATTTTTCACTTTTGTATACTCTTAGCAATGCCAGCATCTTTATGGGTTGAGGGGTCGTTTCTAATAACATAACTTGATAGGTAGTGGTAGCTTTAACCCCCTAATTTCTCTTCAAGAACACTTTTAAGATCTTTTCAATCTCATTATGCACATTGACTGGGATAGTGCCACCCTATACTTCTACTTCAGAAAGCAAGGATTTGATCATCATGGCATTAATTAACATTAGCTTTTTCGTTATATTGATTTTCCAACATATTGTAACTTTTCCAACCAGCTTGAAACAAAGATGGAACCATACACTCCCTTTATTTGTGGCAAGAACATCAACACAAAGATAATTAAAGCTCTATACACATTGTTTGGGTCCTCCTTTCTATGTTCAAAAGTGAGAGAGAGGATAAAAGAGGGAGGAAGAGAGAGATTAGTCTGTTCAGGTTGGTAAAGCTAGTTGCAAGAGCATTTTATGATGATGATGTAAATGCGAAAGGAGCAAATAAGCCAAAACCTGAGAAGTACGACAACCGTGGCATTGCTGTAGTTGTACTAGATGCTTTGACGAGGTATCTTCTTTCATATGTTTTAGTATGTTTGTGTTTGTATCTATTGTGAAATTATACTTTTTTTAAGTGTCTCAAAAGATGCCTTGATATCTATGTTAGTTTTACTCTAAGAACTCAAAGGTTGAAATGGAGTTCCATCCAAGGAAGAGATCGGATCGAAGTCTATTCTATTTATTGATTCATGTGAATCGATGTTGATGGTTTAGAGAGGGTTTTAGAATATACTGATCCACTCATTGATCCTAACAGACGTCAGTGGGTTAAAGAGGATGACTTGGCCAAGGATTTAAGGCTTCATCCAAAACAGCTGAGGAGAACGCTAAAGTTCTTGGAGGAAGAATCATTGATCGTGAGGGAGCATCGCCGTGAAGTAAGTAGCTGCACAAGTTTATTTGGCTATAATTCCAATTCAACCTTTGAGGTGTCTCTGATAAATAAAAGTTTCAGTAATTGCAGTGGTACCTTGTCCAGTCAAGACACCATGAAAAACTTAATGTCCCTTTGCCTATCCAAGATGTCAGATATTTCTGATCATTCTACAAAGACCTTAGAGCTTAGAGGCACAAATTTATGATGGTTGTTGCAATTATTAATTCTTTGGCAGGTTTATTTTCATGATTTTCTTTAATTTTTCGAAAGTGATAGCTTTTCTTTGGCAGTGGTTGGTTTCTGAAAATGACGTGACACACGTACATGCACTGCAAAGATAGAACTTCCCATCCATGCATCATTTCAGTTGAAACTTCTTTATGTGGAGATAATTGTTAGTATGAATTTAATATATACCTTTGCGAGTTTGTGGTGCATATGAGCTGCAATTAATAGCACTGTACCTCTTGGGTTACATTGACAATTGTAAATATTTGCAGACGGTAAAAGGTGTGAAAGCATATAATGCAGCGATTGCTGCAACCAATGATGGATTGACTAGTCAACGAGAAGGAGAAAAGCAGAAGATGCACACTCATTCATATTGCTGTTTGGATTATGCACAGGCAAATTATATCCAGACCTTCGCATTTTTGGATGCCATCTTCAATTCTGGAAACATATGTTCACATTGTACTGTGGACTGCACAGGTGTATGATATTGTGAGATACCGTATCCATAGAGCAAAGAAAAAGATAAAAGATGAGCTGGAAGACAGGAACACTGTCCAGCATTATATTTGCCCAAACAGCAATTGTGCAAGAAGGTGAAATCTTGTTTCCATTAATGGAAGAACAATAATATCTTATTAGTTCTAGTGAGCCTATTGTTTACAAATGTTGTTGAGATTACACAGGTATTCTGCGCTTGATGCAGTGCGGCTTATCAACCCTTTTGATGAAAACTTCCACTGTGAGAATTGCAATGCCGAGCTGGTTGCAGAGAGTGATAAGCTAGCAGCAGAGGAGCTTGGTGATGGCGAAGATAATGCAAGGCGAAGGAGACGTGAGAAGCTTAAAGACCTTTATGAAAGGCTAGAGGTAAAGAAGAGAGGAGAGGACTGAGTTTATGTTGCCGCAACTGTCTGTTAAGTAATCAGAATCAGGTTCGTTTTAAAAGTCGTAAAGCAATCCATTCAAATGATTTTGGAATCTAAACCAAGGCTTTCCCATTTAAAAAATGTTTGAACCAAAACAAAACAGTTTACAATATGTTTGAACCAGACTGTAAAGTATATTCCTTTTAGAAATAATAGACATTTTGGAAACCATTGAGAGGATTACATTTTAGAATTTAGAGATTATAATATCATGTATAAAAATGAGATCCATAAACCGTCAAGCCATAAATTTGAAAACCAAATCAAACGCAAACTGGGTCTTTTTTGCAACTGTGGAACCGTACTTTTCTGATCAGACAAAACTGTTAAGCTGATAAGTTGCTAAGTCAGAGCTTCAAGGTTTGGTATTGTCCAGTGCTCCTCTTCATAACAGTGTTAAATAAATAACGAGGATGTTTTAGAGGTAAGGAATTTGGTTAATTGGCTGCTGAAGGAATGCAAAATCCAAGCCCTTTATGTTGAGTACACGAGTCACATCGAATGTTGTTACTTATCATTGTTTTAGTATGATCAATGAGACGATGTATCACAGTAGTTTTTTCTACGTGTTCTTCATACAAGGTATTCATGAATGCAACTCATACCTTGCAAGCATTGCTGCCAAAAACGGTCGTTTTGCATTTGATTCTTTAAACATATGTTTGTTGCCCTTTTTCTATTGCAGAAACAAGTGAAGCCATTAGTGGATCAGATAATGAAAGTCAAAGATTTGACGCCTCCTGATTATGGTACACTGCTTGCTTGGGAAGCCCGAGCCATAGCATCAGGAAGGATTGCTCCAAATGGGGAGTCTATTGCAAACTTACCGAAAGCATCTCATTCTCAAGGCAATAGTGGAACACCTATGCCCTTTGTCGGTGAGACTAAGGTCGGTTCTTGCCACAAAAAAGTTACAGAAATGAATGGAAGGAGAATTAATCAATGAAGTTTGAGAGCCTGACGCTTACAAGATGAATGCAGGTTGAAGTATCCCTAGCAGGGGTATCAGTCAAAGATGAGGATTCCAAAGATGGAAGTAGCGGGGCACCTCTGAAAGTACTCCCACCATGGATGATACGTGAAGGGATGAACTTGACAGCCGAGCAACGAGGTGAGGTGAAGCAAGAGGCAGTCCCTGAAGACAAGGCGATATCGCACGATGGCATGAGATCTGAGGATGGGAAGCCAGACTCCAAAGCACTCGAGGATGACAAGGAGGCAATGCAACGGAGATTGCAGGTACACATAACGTCCGAACAATCTTCTCTTTTATCAAGGCAACTTTTGTTCAGATTTTGGATTAGTAAGCTCTCTGATCTTCTCTTGTTCAGGAGGAGTATGCCAAAGCATATTATGCGGCTTTGATGCAGAGGCAGCAAGAAGCATTGGCTGCATCCGACGCCCAATTGGCTGCTGAACAAGAGGATGGAGCCCCGGACCGTGTGGTTGGTATGAAGGCCAAGCGGGAGAGCGAAGAGGAGATAGAAGAAGATGGTGTGGAGTGGGAGGAACAAGCTGGTACGCAAGAAAAAACTGCGATATGTTTTATGGTTTCTCTAGGCCAGTTAAGACGGAAGTAATCGAGCATTTGTGCATTCGTATTTGAGTATAAAAGTAATATTCGAGAATGGAAAAAGACTCTAAAAAGTATTTTAGAAAAACAAACCATTCGTTTTATAAGATAGAATATATAGAGTAAAAAATTGAAATTACGCAAACAAGAAAATATAAACTAAAAATGATAAGAAAAGGTGAGTAGAATTCAGATCCGGGTTCATTGTTTGATATTTTACTTTATTATGCCAATCTTTATTAAAATCTATGAGTAATATAAGTTCAAAAATAAGAGTATTATGCTCGATGGTATTCGCATTGGTATATTGACGTTTGATATTTTTCAACGAATGCAAATATTACAATCTATAAGATAGATTGTAATATTAGAAAGTATTTTAGAAAAAGACTCTAAAAAGTATTTTAGAAAAAACAAACCATTCGTTTTACAAGATAGAATATATAGAGTAAAAAATTGAAATTACGCAAACAAGAAAATATAAACTAAAAAATGATAAGAAAAGGTGAGTAGAATTCAGATCCGGGTTCATTGTTTGATATTACTTTATTATGCCAATCTTTATTATAATCTATGAGTAATAAGTTCAAAAATAAGAGTATTATGCTCGATGGTATTCGCATTGGTATATTGACGTTTTGATATTTTTCGACGAATGCAAATATTACAATCTATGGTCTGCAGATGATTGGTGTGTTGCCATGGCTGGTAGATGTAACAAGTTACAGCTAGCGGTGTAGATGGAAGTGGATGGAGCATGCGCAATATGAAGCTTTTTGTTTGTTGTCTGTGTTTTTAGATGCAGTTGGAGCTTCCATGGCAGACGGCGGAGAGCAGGAAGGCGGTGCTGAAGGTGGGGAGGAGGAGGAGGATGAAGACATTGATTGGGAAGAGGGTTAGTTTGGGTAGTTGGAGATCTAACAGCGCCAAAGTTTCGACTCGGAGCTTGTCGGGCAAAAGCTCATTTCAAGCACTCACAAGCTATATATATATAACATGTCTGCAAAACAGGAAGCATCAGAAAAGATCGTTCCGGGCAAATCTGGAGCATGCATATAATTGGTTTCTTTGAAGCTCATCATCCGCGATGATATGATCGTTGGCGATCGTGTGTCTTTTTCGGAACAATGCGTTTGTTCTGCTCCGCAGCAAACATTTTTGGTTGGAAGTCTTTGTGTAGCACCAGAGGCTCCCATCTCTTCTATCAGAGAGATCAAACCCTAAACCCTAAACTCTAAGAGCATAGAAGAGCAGAGCTTGTGATCCCCATTTGCTCGACAAATTTGGATTTGCTCTACAAACTTGGCCAACCAGTGTTCGAAGACTTGGTGGATGCTGCAAAAAAAGTCAGTTCTTAATTAGAAATCGCGAGTCTTTGATTTTGCTTGTTGAAGCTGCTGATATAACAAACCTTTTGGTTTGGTCATGAATTCTCTAAGCAGATATTTCAGGATTCTTTCATGCATGAATTTGATCTACAATTGGCAAGAGAGTTGCCACAATTAACAGAGTTTTTACTTTCATCTTCCTTCATGAAGATGGCTAGCTTTCTTCTTACATAGGCCGAAACCCCGTCTGCTCATGCTTGATTTATGAGCATATAACTGAAGGCTGTAGCTAGCCAAATTGTATTTTTGTATTGCTAGCAGATCTTCATGAAACATGATATATAGTGCTCAAACTAACTTACAACAGCAATACCATGATTTGCGCATATCATGATTGCTTCAACACCATATCTTATCCCCATTTGTTTGCAGATCTTCCAATAGGATTAGCCTGCCAAGTCGCAGTCGTGTTTTTCTTCAGTAGAATCGTTACCATCTTTGCGCATCAGATTTGGTTTATATCCTCCTCCACACCTCATCCGGTGCCGACAAAATCAAACTGGTGAGAATCGGTCCTTCGTCGATCGAGTGCGTGACCCAGCCTCTAGCGTGGGGAGCATTCACATGGGTCATAACGTGGGTGATGGATGCGCGCGATTCGAACGCTCATCGATCCGACGATTCATAAGATCTAGAGACTCGTCTGAATGCCTGTCAAGTCGTTCGATTCATACAATCTAGAGATTTTGTTAAGATGTGTGCTGGATCGATGTCAATGGATGAATGGATGAATCGATCGATCGATTCATAAGATCTAGAGACTATTAATCAAGATGTGTGTTGAACAGATCGATGGATCGACGGATGAATCGACGAATGAATCGATCGAGCGATTTCATAAGATCCAGAGATTCGATCATCCATCGACGAATCGATCGAGCGATTTCATAGGATCCAGAGGTTCGATCATCCATCGATGAATCGATCGAGCGATTTCACAGGATCCAGAGATTCGATCATCCATCGATTCAATTAATCGATCGAGCGACTTCATAAGATCCAAAGATTCGATCATCCATCGATTCGATGAATCGATCGAGCGATTTCATAAGATCCAGAGATTCGATCATCCATCGATTCGATGAATCGATCGAGCGATTTCATAAGATCCAGAGATTCATCGGGATGTGTGTCGAATGAATCGATGGATCGATGGATCGATTTGCTTTCCATGGAAACTCGGATTCCAAATGAGGACACCCAAGAGAAGATTCTTAGGAATCTTTGCTTTGTGTTTCCCTTCTTCTTCTTCTTCTTCTTCTTCTCAATCCTCTTTTGGTTCTTGAATTCGGAATCACGTGCTTTCCCTTCATAGCCGCTCAGGATGATCCCCTGATCCCTATATGCAGACGAGGAGCAAGAAACCAGACGTTCTGGCTATGGATTCCTGCAGTGCTCCACCCGATCAAGGTCAGGCTTCTCTCTCTCTCTCTCTCTCTCTGCAAAAACCCTCTAAATTCAGCGAAGCAACCATCTTTCCATCACAAGAATTCTAAGAATTGCATAGCTGACATACTCGCATATCGACGTGCATTTGTATATGCACACACGCGCGCGCGCGCGCATGAATTCATCCGTACATACAGTGGGTATGAAATTCGCTGGCTCTTCATCAGTACATACAGTGGCTATGGAATTAAATGACTCTGAGCACAAGAGGAAGGAGCTGGCGTTGATGTTTGTTTTCTGACCCTCTTCTTTATGCATCAAAACACTCTATCCTGGTCCATCGGAAGCCCATCTGTGCTGTGCTCCGCTTTCACAGATGCGAAACAGTAATCAAAGCCAATAGTTTTCATGCCATTGCAAACAAAAGATTTGCTTCTTTTAGAAGTCATGTGTGTGCTCTCGGATTTCACACCATGAAGTTCTTACAACATGGTCTTGTGACTAGATTCATCTCTTGTTTGTGTTTAATAGTAGCCCTTGTTTTTTCTTTTCTATCTTAACAAATATGTAACTGGAGCTTCTTTTCTTCTTCCTTCTAATTATTTAGCTGCAGTCATTGATTTCTTGGGCTGTATTCCTATCTTGCAACAACTACCCACAGCATCGATCCAAAAAATCGCTCAATCTATCCGAGTCCAGTCTTTCGGTAAAGTAATTGACATCTTTTAAAAGTATAACACATGGTTGACGTTAATATCCATTTGTTTGAATCATGGTTATTCAGTAAATTCCCATTAATCTTCTGTTAACGTGCTCAAAATGTGTCAGTTCCCTACGTTGTGACACAATCCAATTGCTAATGAGCCCTTACTGGGCACTAACTTCACAGCTATGGGCTGAGTGTCGTAATCATGAATGTTAAGTTATGAATAAGAGAAATGAGCACATGTGTGTAGTTAGCCTATTTATGTATATCCGCACACTCTAGGTCCACCACATAAACCATATGCATCCATACAGTGACCTTCCAAAATATCTTTCAAAAGCTCAGTTGCATACTCATATTAGCATTCTTGTTTTGCCTTGTTTTTCTTGCCTTTTTTCATTTTTCCGATGGAAATTCTGTGTTTCCTTGTCCATTCAGGTAATTTTGTTGTAACTTTTCCTATATTTTCTTTTGATATTGTTCTCAGCACCAGGAGATTTTATAGCACAAGAGGGAGAAAAGAGCGAAGGGTTATACTTTATATGGAAGGGAGAGGTTTGGGTCAATACAAATACATAATAAACGGGGATTCCTATTGGAATTTCGATAAGAAAGCAAGGAATTCGTCAAACAAGGCTACGGTAAAAGGAAGCACCTTTATTTATTTCTTTACTTTCGTTCATTTGCAGGCTGAGGTTAGCCCATTCACCGAAGATACTACCATTGGCCCTACAGAGCCGTCTCTGAAACCTGGCGATTATTTTGGTCATGGTATTTACAATTAAAAGAGTGTTAGTTACTTTTGAGAGGATGTGGTAGAAAAGCACGTTTACATATATTGCATATGACAATCCATGTGTACATCAATCCATTCAGCATCATAACCATGCGGAGTATGCAGATGCATCTTTTACATATGCTTTGAATTTACTTGATAGATACCCCTGTCTTGGTTTATGTTTCGCTGTGTGTTTTCAAAATATCATAGGTTTAATTAATGATCAACCCATCAAAATATGTAGGTCTATATGCTGCATTGATAGAATTCAATATCATGGGTTTAGCCAATAAACGGCACATCCAAATTTCTAGGTGTATAAAATGTGGTTCTTAAATCTTCTAAGCTGAACAATTTATGTTATCCTGTATATAGCTATTATCTGACCCTCACTGCTACTAATTGAGTACGGAAGAATGTCTACTCTTGTATATCTAGTTAAGTAAGAAAAAACCCGTTTTTCTTTATTGCGATTTGAATGTACACTCCATATTCCATCATAACTTGGATGTATGCTCTACTCAAATTTTAGATAGAACACCTGCATTCATTACATGTCATGCGGATGCACACTCCACATGTGCTTACTCATTATCCAGGTCTGTCACAATTAGAAATTTCTTCTGACCATGTATAATGGGGGATTCTGTATTCAGATCGACAATAGATGTATAATCAGGCCAACGAACCTAGTTCATTTCCATCATGTGAAGATTGTAGCAGAGATTTAGTTGCTGCATAGAAATTAATGTGCTTTGCCCCATCATTCAAGCACATTGTTTGCATAATGCAGGAGTTGTTTATAATCACTGCAAAAATGCAAAAGATGATATATAATAGTTCTAGTTTGTCCTATTAATCAATACATATTCGCCTTGCAGGTACCATTACCCCTGTAAATGACGCTCACAAAGCAGATGTTGTTGCAAAGACTGAGGTATTTCGATGTATCATCATTAAAGCTGTTTTCAGAGACATGATTTTCAAATTCGTTTGTGCGGATAATTTTGTTTGTAGGTAATATGCTTGATCTTGGGTCGTGAAAAAGCGAACTTACTTGCACCATTGTCTACTTGGTCTTTGGAAAGAGATGAAGTTGGTCTTGCCACTATAGAGAAAATCTTACAGTTGGAAAGCCTTGGGGTATGTTTTCTCTATATATGATGGTAAAACTGAGTGCAATTTATAAGACTGAGCCTTTGAGCATAATTAAGCTTAATTTACGCCGAATTGGATGAAAAAAAATTGCTGTTTTCAATCATCACTGGTGAATGTAGCTCTACTACCACGGTGAATGTCAAAATGCTCGTCTATTTTCACTGCTCATGCATCATGCCTGTATATTGAGTAAAGCTAGTGCGTGACTCCTGCAAACCTGATCATTCAATTGTCATTTTCATTGACTTCCACATTTCTCCATGCATGGGATGTGACAATGGCCCTAATAACAAAGGGTACTGATGTTGTGGTCTAGATGGATGCGCAAGACAAATTCTGAGTTCCCAAACTATTTTAACCCATTTCAATGAAATCTTAAAGAACAAACGTGGGTATGATGTGGTACTACATTTAATTCTGGAGCTCATTATCTGGGAGACCTGCTGTGGAAACGCATATCTTGAGTTTGCAGTGTGATTATTTAGTTTTTGTACTCATAGGTAAATGAAACTGTTTGGACTTGTTTAGGCTTTAATGTGCGGATGCACTTGCCTTTTGCAGTTTCAGAACTAGCACATCTAGTCATGAAAAAAAATCTACTAGTACTTATTTTTTCATAGGAAACAATTAGATGACAATGGATTCGTGAAATCTTTATACTTTTCTTAGAATCTGCAATCTCATTGTACATTTCTTCATGGTATTTTCATGTGCTATTAACTTATATAAGGGATAGATTTCTGTTTTCATGGATAGTTCATTACAATGAACTGATATGATGTATAAAGGTGGACTTGTATCGAGGATTTACACTACCAGAGACTGTGACACTTCGACATGTCTTTGGTGGACAGTTACTTGGGCAGGTAACCCACTGATCGTTACAAGTAAATGAAAATGCTTAATAATTGAACATACATACACATAAATAAAGAAATACTGTTTGGTTTTATTTCCCTACTTCCCCCCTCTTCTTCTGCAGGCACTGGCAGCAGCAACCAAGTCTGTTGATCCTGCACTTTTTGCGCACAGTCTGCATTCATATTTTTTACGAACTGGAGATAATACTGGTATGCAAATCATGGGGTTTAGGGTTTAGGTTTAGTATAGAAACCAACAAGTTAATTTTTTTTGTAGTGCCAATTATTTACCAAGTTCAACGGCTTCGTGATGGGCACAGCTTTGCAACTCGATCTATTACTGCATCACAACAGGGCCAGACAATCTTCCATATGCTTGCATCTTTTCAGGCATGTTTCTATCTGTACTCTCCAGGCATGCTGACTACCCAATTGCATACACCAATTTCTGTATGAATATATGTGATGCTACTGCAAACACCTTCATTCAGTCTGATGCCTATTTGTTTGGTGCTTGATCATTTCAGAGAACTGAAGTTGGTTTTACCCACCAAGACCCTATGCCAGCAGCACCTGACCCAGAGGAGGTTTTTGAAATTCAATCAGTCAGTTTTTCTGGAAAGGAATATTAGCTTCTATTACATTTTGGCCTTGCTTTTTAGGCTATATCTGTTGATGAAGTAATCAGGAGCTACCGGACCGATCCTCGCATACCAGTGTAAGGATAATACAGGTTATGTTTTTAGATTACGTGTCTTTATTTTAAAACAGCTGCCAAACAGGAAGTTCAGAAACAAGCTTAGTAGAAAGAGTGTGCTCCCAGAACCTTTGGATGTACGTTTGTGTGATCCAGATGATGTGATGAAGCCTATAGCTTTGGAACCAAGGTTTGATACTTTATCCAATGGAAGAATGGATTCTTCTCATTTCACTTTCTACAGGTAATATTGATTAAAGCAGGTTGTATTATCGCAGGGAGAGATATTGGTTTCGGTCAAGGGAGAAGCTTTCAGAGGACCAGGCCTTGCAACGGTTCTTTACTTGAAATCAGTTATGCATTTGTAGTTTAGTATGCACGCTTGACACTTAATGTTTATAATTGCAGATGTGTAGCAGCATATGCATCAGATTATCGTTTTTTACAGATTTCTCTTCGACCTCATCGTGGAGCAGTGGGTCAACAGACTTTATCGTTGAGTCTAGATCACTCGTATGTAGCCACAATGTCTTATCAGTACATAATTCTTGCTAGTTTTTTTTCTAGATAGGCATATATGAATCTTGCAATTTCGTTTATTGGGTATGTGATCCGATACTCCAACTAAGATTCAAAAAAAAAGAGAAAAGAGTCCTTGGTACCATCAGTTGTTTTGTTGTTTTCCCAAATGATACCCTGAAGTTCGTATTGCTACAAATTTATCCATGCCCATCACAACAGGTCTGCACAGTGGAATTCAACCTAGAGAATTCATGCATAAAGAGATACACCAGTCTGCTGTACAAAATGGCTATGACCCTAGGGAACCATCCACAACCTCATTATCTCAAAAAGATAAGGTCATCATTACCCATCACATGCAGTCCCTACAGAAGTACAGAAGTCCTTGATAGCGGTTGGTCCTCAACTGGGTCAGGGTATTTTTACGTGTTTGGAAGTAGCTGATTTTTGTATTTATGAAGAAATATGCAATACAAGTCTTCTGCATAAGAACTTGATAGTAGTGGATCCTCAATTGCTTCTATGTGCTGTCAAGAAGTAGCTGACTTTGTACTCATGAATAGATGTCCTAAATCCCAATACTGTTCTTACTAGTACATGCGCCTCTTTTGGCATGACAGGGTTCTCATTTTGTCTGCCCATTTGTCTACTTTACCCATGACATACATTTATACGAGTTATTGGTACAGCCAATTGAATCCCCCAATGTAACAACAGCTTTGAGGCCTTTTCCCTGGAAAGCTGCAGCAGGAGGGTGTATGGTGTCGGAAAATCTTAATGGTTGTTGAAATACTAGGTAGTTAGAGTAGTGCATCAAGGAATTTGGCTAGGTTTACATGATAGAGACATCCATATTGTATTCTATAACGGAGCATGTCAATCATTCAGTATAGCTTTTGTTGCAAGTCATGAGTGGATAGCATGGTTACGACAGCAACACCATCAATGTAGCATATGCAACAAAAATGATCTGAAATTCTGTAAAAGGATCTCATGGGCTTCCCTGTTTTTCCTTCTGTATGCTGGCTTGTCAAAAGTTTGCAGTGATTGGAAACTGAAGCATAAGCACATGCATGGAAAGTATTGGATAGTTGTGTATGTCTTAAAACTACCTAACCGTGTTTGTTATGCGTAGCATGTGGTTCCACAAACCGTTCCGAGCTGATGAATGGTTACTTTATGTGGTATGCTCATGATAATTTGGTTTATGTTTACTCCTAGCATAAATGGGATTGGGATATCATCTACATTCTGGATTGTCTATGCCATACTAGGTCGAGAGCCCTTCTGCAAGCAACGGACGTGGTTTAGTGTTGGGTAAAATGTTCACAAGAAATGGAGAGGTCAGTTTTCTTGTCTACTGTTATATTCATGTGATCCTAGTTATTTCAATCAGCTTGAAGTTCAGTCACATAATAGAAACTGTCATTGTGTGATGTCAGATGGTTATATCAACTGCTCAAGAAGGTGTCATACGCAAGCTTGACAGGTCGAAACAGAAACCAAAGTCCAAGTTGTGAGCTTTGTTCAGGTAGCGTTTTTGGTGGTTACCAGGGACATACATGTTTCAAATTCAAGTCTTTACCTCAGGGATCCCAAAAGTCTTTTCATTGAAACTCAGCACGTAGTGGAGTGCAAGTTTAGTAGTTCCATTCTCCTTGTATAAATAAATAAGTGCCACACTCATTCTTCTAGCCCCAATGATCATGTTCTTGATACCTTCATCTTGAGCCATATCCTACTGTTCATGTACCCCATATGACAATTAATTATCACATTTTAATGCTTATGCATCTACTAGATGTGATGTTACTCTTCCACCCATCATTTTTCATTGCTTCAAACATTCGGAAACATTAGCATTCTGATGTTTTCAAATCATACTGATGTCTCGCCATCTATGTTTCCCACTGTTAGTAGGAAGTTTGGTTTTTTCAGATATTGGTTGAAGTATTCATGCCCTGATTCTAAGTTCAGTTTACTGCGAGTGTTGGCCTCGAAGGCAGGAGTTCTCAGAGTATTGGAAAAAGAGAATTCAAGAGAGATGAGGAGAGAGAAGCATAGAAGATCTGTCAACTGATCAGTTTCAATTCTGTGAGAATTCCATAAACTCATGGTGTTTAGTACAATTTCGAACTCAAAACTAAACAAACCAACTAAGACGACAAGAAAACACGGCAGTGTCTAATCCAGTGATTCCAAGCTACAAAATATGTGCTATGAAATGTGCTAGAAACCCCGAACATTACCAACTTCCAATCTGTGGATGGGCTGTTGATGGCATCTGCAATTGGGTATCATTGTAGCTGGAACATTCAATTGACATAACCATGCAATGCAGTGCTCTTAAAGAGTGGTTGAGCAACATGAAATACAGTTGTTGCTTTGAGAAATGTGTTGATGCAAGACCAAAGGAAAACGTGTAGAAACTGATCCAAAGTCTAGTGTTTTAGCCAAAGTTTTGGCATGGATACTAGAGGGAAAGACTATATTCTGATTTTGTGCAGAACTTCATCAGACCACCACAGTTTTAACCACTCTTTCTATGCGTTTAATGTATAACCCATTTCATAATGGTCAGAGATCTGGCAACAAAAATAAGCATGTAAGAAATGCTATCAATCAGCGAATGGATACGCAGTGTTTGCTTTTGTGCTATTCTTCAAAAAATAAGAAACAAGGCAGTGGAAACACCTAGAGAACATATTGAAGGGGCACCATCTCAAACACAGAAGCTCATCACCAAGATCACAACTTCCTTTAGCACCCCCCTCCCCCCACTTCTTAGCTTTGGTGTGATTGTACAGAGAATGAATGAGACATGAAAGAGTTCCAGTAGCAAAAGATGGTTGGCAGAAGCGAGAAGATCTCATTCCTTGATAGCATTCAGATTACAGAGACATGAAAAATGAGTTGTGGATAAAGGAGGAAGCAAAAGGTTCATGTTTTAGAATGTGCCATTCTGCTACTTACCGCTGATGATGTGCAGATTGAATGGAGCCAAGGGCAAGTTAGCCAAAATAAAGGTTGCAAAACAATGTCCTGCCAACAGATTGCATCGACAAGAGGTCCTCATCGACATGGCTTCTCTTCTCCACATGACATTGGAGATCATCACAACAATCTGCACTTCCAGCTCTTAGGGGAAAACAAGCTCAGTAAATGCATCTCCATTTTCACTCTTCTCACCCGTCAATCTGCTTCAGGAGGAGGGTATAACCAGCCTATGTTGCAGAAAAATCCAAGGGGATGCATTCACTCTTCCTTCTTCCACGCAGATCCCTGCTCCGGTGAAGTGTATATTTTGATGAGATCACGCAACCCTCTGAGCCGCTCCCATACACCCATAGAGTAGAGCATTTCGACAAGAGCCTTCTGGAATTCGAATGCATTATCTGCCACAGGATACTACCCCAAGAAGAGGCAAGAGCAGCACAATCATCAACAAAGAAAGAACAGGCCGACCCAAAAGCACAACATCATCACAACTAACCAACCTGTAAAGGTTTGGGAATCTGTGTTCTTATGAAACTGATTCTGTCCTCCACCACTGCCTTGACCACACAACAAGCTCGCAAGCCCTCAACGCCTGCAAACCTCCCGAACCCACTTTCTTTGATACCACCAAATGGGAGGGACTAGATGCACAGCACACAAACATTACACAAATGTACTTGTCAGTGCCACCAGATTTTGGTACATTTAATCATTGATTGTATGGCCAGCATTTTTATATGCACAAAATACCATTATATATTAGTTCTACACATTGGTCTTCTTTCTTTTCATGTCCTTTTAGGTGTAAGAAAAGGGACATATCCACCTTTTAACCTGACATTTTAACATACTATAAATTGACCCACGCTAGTTCTGAAAGTATGAGCTTACTTTTTTATATTTAGATTCACTATGCGAAAGAACAAAAGAGGCTAAGACTATTTTGTTAGTTTGTTCCAGAGTTGAATCACGCATGTCGTGCCATAGCACCCCATCTTTTTTCAGAGTTCGTGTGATGCTATCACCTGCACTTCCAAAGGCATTCTGGCATACTTGCACAATGAGATATCGTTTTTGCAGATCTCGTAAGATTCGACTCTGCAAATTGAAGTATCTAATGGTTGTCTGAATGGACGAATACAATCATGTTCTTTGCCCAACCCCTCGCTGTGTGGTGTAGAGCTAACTTCAACAGTATCTTGCAGAATTTTAATACTACATGCTTGATAAATATCATGTTAGAGACCTTTACCTGACACATGTAAGTAACAGCAAAATCATTAATCGCAGCAAATCCAGTTTTGATCTTTGCAGCTATGGCATTGGCACGCTCTTTGCTGCCTGAGAAAACTGCACATCCGAGCCCAAATTTTGAGTCATTTGCGAGCTGGATGGCTTCTTCATCTGTGTCAAACTTCATGATTGCAATGATTGGCCCAAAGATCTGCACCCACAGACAAGGCTATCACAATAGTATTCAAATAAAAGACATTGATCCTTGAACATTTTTTATCATACCTCTTCCTGCATGAGCTTCATTGAATGGTTCACATTTAGTATTACTGTTGGAGGATAAAATTGTCCCCCCAATTCATGTCCAAGATGTTGACGAATAAAATGTTTTCCGCGTACTGCTATCTCTGCCCCTTTACTTTTTGCTTCATCAACAAGTTCTTGCAACCTGTCAGTGTGATCAGGTAAACATAATGCTCCCATGTCGAATGTACCTTGTAAAGGTGGACCCTGTGATGAAATACATATATCTCATAAGATTGAACTCGTAGGACAAGAATAAGTGAGCACATATTTGATATCAAAAAAAAGTCCTGTTTAATTTCTGTATCGGTGTTCACTCTTTATCTTTAATTTTACTTTTTACCTTAAAAAATTGTTGGTTTGCACTGTGCACTAATCTTAGTGAGCTAGATGTAAATATATAAGTGGGTCAAAAGACCAAGCCTTTTGCAATTACTGCTTTCTTAATATCCTAAATCCTTAGTTCTTTTGATTAAGTTTCTTTCTTGATTGATTTGAGTAAACCATCTTTTGGGGAAAACTTTTGATATCCCCTAGCAATACGCCTCAATAAAGCAAGTAAAACAAAAACCAACACTATTGCGGTATAAATGGGAAAGCAAGTAGACCTTAACCACATACCACTCTGACGGATTTTACTATCTTCACAATCTCGTTTACAAAATGTGGATAAATATGTGATTGCACGTAAAACCGCTCCGCTCCAGCACAATTTTGTCCACTTGACTGTAAAGCAGCTCGTACAGCAATTTGAGCAACCTGTTCCAAAAAGCAATATTATGAATAAAAATAAAAATATCAATATATGCATACGCTCAAATATACACACGCATGACTTACCTCTGCTATATTTACATCCTCACAGACAATAAATGCATCTTTCCCACCAAGTTCCAATGTCACTGGTGTCAATGTCTCTGATGCAGTTTTCATCACCTAAAAATGACATCAGCTTTCTTAAGCCTCGACCTCTGGGTGAAAATAAAACAGCTCAGCTTTCTTTATTCAAGCTTCCTGAACAATAAGTGCACAAGTATGTACACATACCATCCTTCCAACCCCTGGTGATCCAACAAAGATGATCTTATCGGAATTTCTGATCAAGGCTTCGCCTGTCTCTGCATAGCTAAAATTAATATAATATATAAAAATTGAATTTGGTGTGCATCAGATTACCAACATGTATTACAAAGTTATATAGACTAGCAAAAAAAACAACTGATAGTAAACAGTGATATGTACAAGCAATAGCACTTACAAAAATTCCACCTCAAAAGATGACATTGACAGAAGAAAATATGTGCATAGCGAATAAATATGACAAATTGAGATTTTGTGTGAGATCTACTTACCCATGTATTATTTGCACGAGTTCTTGTGGTGCATCCACCACCCGAAGTGCTGTTTGAATTATTCGCAAATAGTAAGCCGCAGACCAGCTGGCATGCTCTGAAACCTAGCCTTCCAAAATAGCAATGGTTCAAATCTTCGAATATACAGCCAAATATAAATATCTGGAAGCAGATTAAAAGAGACAAATAATACATTGACAACTTCTATAACAGAGCCATCAAGTGCTACAATGTAAAAGAAATATACAAATATAGACATGCAGAGAAAGAGATTAGTATTATTATTTCCTCAAACCAGAAAAACATTTGTAAGAGCAAAAGAAGAGCAGAAGAAGAATATACACTTATAAGTTTTAGGAAACTGCTCATCTCATGGCACATCTTATCAGCTACTTCATCTTCAGGATGGAGTACAACACCCTGACCACATCATTAGCACTCTCTGCAGGAATCTAGCTATAGGATCCGCTGCATGAAAATTATATTGACGAGCCAATGTCCCATAGAGTAGTGCAATTCTCTGCCAGATTTTTTACTTCATCTCTAAATTGCACTGCATTTAGACAGGAGAGCAGACAACTCGACAACACACCATCCCAAATTTTTTTTCCACATCCTACATTTCCCTGATTATCATGAAGTCGTACACATGAGATTTTAGATCTTTCTAGAAGTTTATATGCTACCCGTTCGTATGATGTCAAACTGATAGTAGCCAACTATGGCTATCGATTTATATCGTGATAAGACTCTGCATCATATTGTGAACATTTTAGGGAACTGCATATTAAGAAAGATGCATCCATTTATCCAGAAAATGATAATAGAATAGCATGAATTTAGAAGTCAAAAGTGCAAAAATACCTTTATAACAATTGCATTTCCTGCAAACACAGCTGCCAGCATTGGGTTGAAAATATTGTGAAAAGGGTAATTCCATGGTACAATAGCCCCAATTACACCCAAAGGATGGTATTCAACTCTTGCTGTCTTGTGTGGCATGGAACGGCCCACAGACCTACAAACATTCATAGAACAATGAAAAGTTAGAAGTACAAGAGTAGTTTTCTATCAAGTACGATTATTTCTCTCATTCATCATATGATATGTGAATAGCCTTGCTTGCCTGTACTCTGTCTTTAACCAACGCTCTCCTTCATCCAGTAACCAATGGATCTTCTCACAAGTGGTCATTATTTCTCCCAGAACAGCATCAACCAGGGTTTTTCCAGAATCTCTTGATGACACCCTGCCATTTTATAGCATTTGAGAACATAGGTGCAGACCTATCATGATATGTTATTGAGGAATGTGCAAAACCGTCAAACTACAAAATATTTTGTACATCCAGATTCAGAAACAACAAGATGGTTGAGGTGAGCTTTTTGCAGACTTACTCGCATATAACTTTCTGATTTTCGATTACATACTTCAGCAAAATCCTTAGAAATTTGCGCCGTTGCTTGAAACTGCTTTTTGCCCATATACTCTGTGCAGCCCTTGCTCGCATAACATGATCTCTGACCTTTAAAAGAGAACAAGTACAAACGTAGCTGCTCAATGGTCACTCTGCACTTCATCTTTAATCACAATCAGAATAGCCATCACTTACATCATCTTTCTTGGTAGTAGGCACATCCAACAGGAATCTCATTGTTGCCGGTTCATAGCATCTTACTCTTTCTGCATACCCTCCACCTTTGCGAGGATGAGGAACCTAAAAAAGAAGTTACTAAGATCCAGCTCTTCTGCATATGCTAGCATATAGCAGAAAAAGGAAGGCCTGAAATTTTCTCACTTAGAAAAACTTGATATCATAAAGACTCATAAAGGGAATTATAGAACATTGATTTGAACCACACTATGTTGATTCCCGATATTAGCCAAACAAGTACAAAATATACAGCCACCTGCATCCAACCATTAGCACGCGACAAAGCAAATATTAATATTTCTACAGAAAGTTAAGCTGCAAATTGGGGATAGTAACTATCAAGGCTAGCACCCAGTGATATTCATGAACCTACCAATAGCAGTTGGACGCTTCACAAACTGCTATTTATCACAAAGACTAACATTTCCCTGATCATGATGTATCAATTGATTCTGAGCTGTAAATTAAAGCTAAGTCAGTTACATGCATCATAGTAGTGAGCATCTACGTGAGCTTTCGATATTTCATAGTGATTTACTCCACTGAAACTCTAACAATCCAATATCAGGGGATATTATCTAAAATATTTTTCATTCACCAATATTTTTCGGCGGAGTTTATGCTCCACGAATTTTTGCCTCCTTATTTAGAGGTAATTTCATGGGGAAACCCCTTTGTGATAGATTTAGAGAGAGAAGTCATTTATTTCTCAGAGCAATACATGCAACGGATCATCTGATTATACATGGGTAGCCGCAATTTGTTTTTAGGATCTCATTTGTTATCATTGACAGTAGTAAACATTTCAACTATATTTTTTTCCACAGTAAAGTCTTCATTTTCCATCCACCTTTTACGAGGCACAGACTCTTTGCAACATGATAAACCCACATCTAAAAGAATGATTGGAAAACCTTACATATACAGAGCTATCTTCGTCTGCTTGATTTTCTTTCAAGATTCCTGTGCAGCCAAAAAAAAAGTAGTCACTCTACTTTGTATACACTTAAAATAATACACATACTATAACAGATCATAAAATGGAAGAAATCATTAAAACAAGGTAGGAATGCTGGCTCTAGATGATTCATCTCGCATATAACAATGCCAGAGGCACAGCCACACATGTTCATTGATCAAACAAGGTAGAAATGATGGATCGAGTTGCTCCTTGTATATTCAATGCCAAAGTTATGCATGTACAGAGACCAAACAATGTAGGTATGGTTCGTTGAGTCAATCCATGTTGAATATATCAATGTCGAGGTTACACTCACATATGTACATTAATAAAACAAGGTAGAAATGCATGTATAGTTTATCCATCTCACATATAGCACAAAGGCACATCTAAACATGTACATTGCGAAACAAGGTAGAAATCATTGATCGAGTTGCTCTATCTCATGCATGTCAATGCCAAATTCATGGCTATGCAAGTACATTGATCAACATATCACATATGTAAATGCCAAATGTGTGATCACACATGTCAATTGATAAAGCAAGGTAAAAATGCTTGATCTAATCCATCCATCTCACAAATACCCATGCCAAAATCACAAAAAGACATGCACTCTGGCCAAACAATGTAGAATGCTAGTTGATCCGTTTCACGTATAGCGATGCAAAATGCATAGCCGCACATGTACTTTTGGCCAAACAGCATAGAAATGTTTGATCTAGTTGATACATCTCACATATAGCAATGCCAAAGGCACAGCCAAAAATATACTCTGATCGAACAAGGTAAAAATGCATGATTTTGCGGATCTATCTCACACATACTGATGCCAAAGTCATGCATGACTATACATGTTCATCGACCAAACAATGTACAAATGATCGATTGAGTCTATACATATTACACATGTAGCGATCCCTAACACAGAGCCACACATGCAAATTGACCAAGCAAGGTAGAAAAGAATGAATGAGTTGCTCCATCTGCAAATGCCAAAGGTATGGGTATGCATATGTACATTTATCAAACAAAGTAGAAATGATGGACCCAGTTGATTGATCTTGAATGTGTTTGCGCCAGTGGGATGGCCAGGTAAACCATACACCTGTGAACCGTTTTTTCCAATGTAGCTGAGAGGGCTGTTATGCACACACTCACACAGAATCTTGAGTGCGGGTTGGTTTAAATAGCCGAACACAAAGATCACAATGGTACCAAGCACAATTCACTGAACAAACCGCGCACACGCAATCGTTTCGAACGAATTAACGGTGAAAACACATATCTTTCGATGATTGGAGGAAGAACGAGGCGGTGGGTGTGGTGGGCATGTGTGGGTGTGGGTGGGTGTGGATGTGTGTGTTTGTGTGAAGGGCTTTGTGTGATGATATGGAGCTCACCGTCTGATGTGTCGACGTCAATGGAAGGGACGACAGTTGGGAGGAGGAGGATGAAGAGGCGGAGGAGGCCATAGCCAACGCCCAACACCAGCAGAACCCACCAAAGCTCCATGCCTCTATACTCCTCTGTTTCACCTCTTTCACCTCCCTCTCTCTCTCTCTTTCTCTCTCTCCCGCTGTCTCTAGAGCTCTCCTTGTCTCTGTGTCGGAATATGTCTGAGGATTTTGTCTGCGCTCACGATCTGCTGCTTCTGATTTCCGGGATCTTCCTGCACACACATGCATTCATACGCAGACATGCGCAACGCCCACATGCATGCATGCATCCACCCACCATCGCGCACATGCATACATGCATTTTTGCACATACATCCTTTGCATGCATACATTCGTGCACATACATTCGTACACGAGCATGCACATACATACATACGTACACACACACATACATACATACATTCTTGCACATACATCCTCTGCATGCATGCATGCATACATTCGTACACGGGCATGCACATACATACAGACATACATACATTCTTGCACATACATCCTCTGCATGCATGTATACATTCGTACACGGGCATGCACATACATACAGACATACATACATTCTTGCACATACATCCTCTGCATGCATGCATACATTCGTACACGGGCATGCACATACATACAGACATACATACATTCTTGCACATACATCCCCTGCATGCATGCATACATTCGTACACGGGCATGCACATACATACATACACACATACATGCATACATACATTCTTGCACATGCATGCAATGGTGGGCATATGCATGCATCCCACCGACGTATGCATCGTGCATGTATGCGCACCGTGTACAGATATTCATCTGTATGGTTTTACTTCGGCATATGAACTCGACGGGTTCTTGTGATGGTAAGTTCGTCTCTTCAAGTTCGGGCTTCACAATCAGCTCGATCTGTGATTGCATGCATGTATGTATGTATGTACCTATCTGTGTATGCATGGTATGCATGTGCACATGCATGTGTGTATGCATGCATGCATGCATGCATGTATGTATGTGCATGCATGCCCCACCCACTGTGTTTTATTTCGACGCTAGGGTTTTGTTACTTCGAAGTTCGTAATACGTATCGAGGGTCTTAACGAGGGCATCGCCTGCTCCGACGTCGTATCCATAACCCTAATCTCTCATATCCAAACCCCTTGAATTTCATATCCCGAAACCCTAGTCTCTCGAGTCCAAACCCTAATATTTCACATTCAAGCCCTTGAGCCTATCTTATATATATATATATATTTTAAACCCTAATCTTTCACACACGAGCTTGGTTTAGACTCTTTCTCCTACTCAAGGGCTCTCCTAAAAACTGCAAAACATCATCTTTTAACAAAAGTTCACATTATTCTCACATCACTGGCAAACAGATAACCATTACCAAAACTTAAGGGCACGTTAGCGAAATGGACAAGGTACGAACAGTTGACATTATGTAGTCAGAAGTCTTAGATTGTGACTTGGTCGTAGGCAAATTAGTGCAATCAAAGTCTCCTATATATATATATATATATATATATATAATGATGTTATGAGAAAACTGTAGATCTTGAAATGAACAAGATTGCACAGCGCAGACTTTGATTCCGATCCTGCTAACGACACTTTCAGTTGTGACGGCGTGGATCGATTCGGACGCGGATATCGAATCCATCGGCGCCGCAGAGTCCTTCCCGGATCGGGAAGGTTTTTCTAGGAACTCAAGTTTTAGGAAACAGGGTTTTGGGCCAGAGCTCCTCCAAGACCATGTTTTGGGGCCTTGTGGGCACTTTCTCTGATTTCCCAATGCCTGCACAGGAATGCTTCCCCCGAGGATTGCATCCCTTGGTGCCAAGATCTAGGGTTTTCTGAGCGCCAGGAGCGACTCAGACGAGAGGGCGCAGCTTCCATTTTTTGGTTCCCCCTTTTTCTCCTCGTCTGCTTCTTGCTGTGCTCTCTCGGGTTGCTGCAGTTTGCGCTTTGGGGTCGTTTCCAAATTTTGCGCGTCAAGACCTTCCAGGGACCTGGCGTTTTGGGGGCGTGTTTCTGTTTGTGGGAAATCCCCATTTCCATGGCTGCTCATCGTCTCATCGATCTTGGGTTCCTGAAGAGCTATAGCAGAGGAGGAGGAGGAGGAGGAGGAGGAGGAGGAGGAGGAGGAGGATGAAGAAGAAAATGATGATGATGATGACGACGACGAGGATGACGGATGAGGATGAGGATGACGATGAGGACTAACATGTCAGTGAAGAGCTTCTGTGGAGGAGGAGGCGGAGGAGGAGGCCAATGGGATCCATGAATGTCGATGATGATTACGCCGGTGATGGCAATAAGCTTCCATAGCAGATGCAAGAGGAGGATGGGAGATCGATCGATCGATCGATCGATCGATGAATGTGGGTATTGAATGATAGAAGAAGACGAAGCCGCAGCATGGCCGAGGGCGGCAACTACGCCTTCATCGCCGCCTTGCTGAAGAGCTATGGCCGAAGAAAGAAGCTTTGCGAAGGGATGGCTTTGCACGCCGACATCTTGCGGAGAGGTCTTCTCCGGAAGAGCCCCCACCTAGGCAGCTCCCTGATCAGCATGTATGCGAAATGTGGTAAGCTCGAGAGGGCTCGATCGGTTCTAGGCGATCTCCCTTTCCCAGACGTGGTGTCGTGGAACGCGTTGATCGCAGGGAGCATCGATCAAGGCCGCGGCGAAGAAGCCCTCGATTCGTTCCGCCGCATGCAAGCCGAAGGATTCTCGCCCGATGCCGTGAGCTACACATGCGCCTTGAAAGCCTGCGGCAGAGCTCGATCGTTCGACGAGGGCAGGGAGATTCACGACGAGATCGTGGGCAAGGGCTTGTTGGAGAAGGATGTGAAGCTGGGCACCGCGCTGGTGGACATGTACGCCAAGTGCGGAGCTCTCGCGGCGGCGAAGGAAGTGCTGGAGGAGCTCCCCGTGCGCAACGAAGTCTCCTGGTCCGCGTTGATCACGGGGTACGCCCGCGAAGGGCGAGGCCGCGAAGCTCTGACATGCCTGGAGCAGATGCAGAGCGAGGGCCTCTGCCCCGACTCCATAACGCTCTCCTGCGTCTTGAAGGCCTGCGGAAGCGCGGGAGCGATCGGCAAGGGCGAGCAGATCCACCGCGAGATCCTTCGCAGGCGATTGCTGGACAGGGATTTGGTCCTCGGAAACGCGTTGATCGACATGTACGCGAAATGCGGCGAGCTGGGGAAAGCTCGAGGAGTGGCTGAAGCTCTTCCTGTGCGCGATGCAGTCTCTTGGTGTACTCTGATTGCTGGCTATGTCCAGGAAGGGCTGGGGAGGGAGGCCCTGGATTGCTTCGAGAAGATGCAGAGCGAGGGCTTAACCGCCAACGCCATCACTCTGATCTGCGTCCTGAGAGCTTGCGGGATCGAAGGCTCCATCACCACGGGCGCACGGATCCATCGCGAGATGGCGGGGAAAGGCCTCCTGGAGAGGGATCCTGAGCTCGGAAATGCGCTGGTAGATATGTATGTGAAATGTGGGGATCTCGGCAGGGCACGCGAGGTGCTCCGAGAGCTTCCTCGGCGGGATATAGTCTCCTGGTCGGCGCTGATCGCGGGCTATGCAGAGCGGGGGAAGATCGGCGATGCTCTCCGCTGCTTGGAACACATGCAGGGCGAGGGATTGTCGCCGAATGCAGTGACCTACGCTTGCCTCTTGAAAGCCTGCGGCAGCATCGGAGCTTTGGACAAAGGCCAGGAGATCCACGGTAGCATCGTCAACATGGGGCTGTTGGAGGAGGACAGCTTGCTCGGCAACGCGTTGCTGGACATGTATGCCAAGTGCGGGGCCCTCGCCAAGGCCCGCCGAGTGCTCGAAGCCCTTCCTGTTCGGAGCACGGTCTCGTGGAACACTCTCATCGCTGGCTACGCGCAGCAAGGCCGATGCGTCGGAGCGCTCAAGTGCCTCGAGGAGATGCAGAGCGATGGGTTCTCGCCCAACGAGGTCACCTTCCTCTGCGTCGTGAACGCCTTCAATCACTCGGGTCTCCTCGCCGAAGCTCAGAGCCACTTCGCAGACATGAGCAGGAACCATGGCCTCGCTCCCGAGCTGCAGCATCACACGTGCATCGTCGCTGGGCTGGGCCGCGGGGCCCAGTTCGACAAGGCGGTTTCTGTGATCAAGGTCATGCCAGCTTCAGCTCTTTCCTCTCCCGCTGTCTGGGTTGCGCTCTTGGGCGGCTGCAGGGAATGGGGGAATGTGAAGCTTGCGACGCTGGCGTTCGATCAGGCCCTGCAGATCGACCCTTGCTGCGCCCCTGCCTATGTCCTCATGTCCAGCATCTTCTTAGCTGCTGGCATGCACAAGGATGCGGCTAAACTTCGATCCATGGTGCCCAAGCCTGGCATCTGAATCGGATTCGGTGAGCATGCATACCTACCTGTTGTGTTTGTGGAGATGAATCTTCTCGGTAGTTGTTTTGCTGTGTTGCTGAAATCTGTCGAAGATTCAGCATACCTGGAAAAAACTTCTTCACAGTGCAAGCAGCAGATACATACCTCATTGCTCGGAGAACCTCTCTCATTACGCAATCTCCTCGATGAATCTGCGATAGTTGTTTGCCATGTTGCGGAAAATCTCCTGAAGATTCAGCACACCAGCGGGTGAAAGAAGTCTACAGGAACCTGGAAAAGCTTCAGAGTAGAGACGTACCTCATTGCTTGGAGTTGCTCGTTTACGCAATCTCTGCGATCTCATAATGATGTCAACTTGGAAATCTTCTAATGAGAGCAGAATATGGGCAAGTTTCTGTCTTTTGTCAGATTCGAAGGCAGTGCTTTTCTTTACTGAATGCTAGTGTAAATAGGCAAAACCTCCATTGTATTGCTAATGTTCTTACTTTTCATCGTTTCCAGAAGATTTTTGATTTGAGATCAATAACATGTCAAACCAGGTAGTTGACCTTACTGAAACTCCAAGGGCTTTTTTAGATGCCATGGTATGGTATCTCGATGATTCTTCACATCTAACCTGAAAATATCTGGTGATCATCGACAATAGTTCAAGCTTTGCATCAAAGGGATGATGGCATGTTAATACGACTCACGAAGAATGATATAGCATGTGTAATTATGTGTTACACAAACTGACAAGCCCACTTTCATCTGCATCTTTTTTGTGAACAAATCTCCTTAAACAGCCAGCAAGACTATCCATTTTTCAACGCTACATAATCTAGCCCCATACACAATGACAGAAAATTGAACATCTGAATATTTGGGCATTGGAGCAAGATGAACACACAATACCTGACCAATCCCAACTGCCGACAAAATCCAACCACACTTGTAAGCATCTCAAACTGAGGATGGAACGCAATGAAACCCATTGACATCACCCGCACACCAAACTGAGGATGGAAACACAATGAACCAATTAATAGTACGTTAAATCGCTCGGTCTTTTTTTAATGCCAATATGCCAAAAGATGGAACAGCAATAATTATACCAACTCCATGCTGAAGGGCTGAAATCGGCCTAACTGTTTGTGCAAGTATAAAAGGTGTATGTTGGAAAGAAACAAGCAGATTTGTTTTTCCACAGTTTAATCATGTATGTATCAAAAAGAAAGAGGTTCGTTTTCCTTACACTATCCATGAGTACAAAACTGACCCAGCCAGATACTTTTCGCAACATCCTGCATTTAGTTTTCAACTGTGTGCACTTATACATAGCACATCGTTGCGGTTTTTGCACCAGCAACTATAAAAATAGCTTTGCATCGTTAGTCTACAGTTCCATTCAGTAAACAAATGCTATGAACCTTAGATATAACATCATGACATCTCAACTACCAGGCAACTGGCAGGTTGGCCTCACATGGCCTTTGAATGACAGAACATTTCCTTCTTGAATGTCCCCAGATGCAACGCTCAGTCTCATCTCATCATATGGCTTCTGCACTATATACATCTGCATTGACATGATCATTAAACAAGAGAAAGTACACTCTCCTAACTAGCCTCTATTTGCTCTGATGCCCTAAGCCAAAGATGTCGACCAACAGCGGATGCCTCGTGGATGGTAATATACTCATCATTCAACCTGTCCAAACACAAACCCAAGATGAGTAGGACTCATCTACAACCATACAGAGACGAGAATGAGCAATCTTGTTTACTTGTCAATGTCGGGCAGAGCTAGGAGATCGACTGCTTCCTCTTCAGGTACTACTTGAGGATACAATGCAGGGGCTACCACTGCTGCAGCTTCTATCTTCAGTTACAGAGAGAGAGAAACAATTATTGGTGAAGTTTTCACATAGTAATAATGTTGTTTGATGATAGAAAAACTAACTGAAAAAAGCTGTATGCTTCACTAAATATTACTTCCATCAAACTTTGATCAATCAAACAGCAACATAAAGTAGCTGTATGCTTCACTAAATATCAGTCCCATCATACTTAGTGATTGTCAATAATCAAGATTGTTGTACTACAGATGTACACAAGAATCTGTTTACGAATACTAAATTTCAAATATTAAACCATATCTATGTAGCTTACCTGCTGTGGATAGTTGGGGTATGCTCCGTAACTGTCATAGGTGTACTGTGCAGCATCAGGTTGAATAGCACCATAAGGATAGCTTTCATACCCCTGAGAATAGCCATAATAGCTAGCATACTGATTGGGATCCTGAGGCCATGTTGGTGTCTGCGTCAACAAACATGTCAGGTACCAAAATTGTAGTCGGCATAAAACAAACATAGCATGCTCTTGATTTCTAATACATGTTGATGGGAAACCATACTATGCGGAGAAAAACAAGAACACCAGACTACTAATAAAGGCTAGAAGTCAGTATATCTGTCTGAAAACTACAGAATCTATAAAGAATATGACATGTATACAATACGGTTCCCAGTATGTAACAATATGTGAATCAGGCAGAAACATCTACCAGATGGAAAGAGTATGGGGCAAAAACTGACAAGTTCAGACTTAGTACATCTGTCTGAAGGCTAGAAAATGCCAAACAAGATTGACATAGTAATGTCTTCTATATGCATCAATTGATCAGGTAGAAACTTTTCACACCTAGTTTCTGTAATTTCACTGTTCACAGAGTGGCAAGCATACGCACCATCCCTTCAAAGAATATTCAGTTGATGATGTACAGAGGAATTTAAACAAGAAAGGATTCAAAGGTCTCAAACTCTTCCTAAAAGAATTGCTCACCCTGGTTCTTCAGATGACTTTACCACGATAATATTGTGTTCTTTTGGATCTTTAGCCTTTAGGATTGTTTCTTATTTCTATGATGAATGACTGGCTACACATCCCATTATTGTATTGCTTGGCTCATGGGCCACATTGACCTTTAGAAAATGTCAATATTTCTTTCTTTCTGAAAACATAGATAGAAATTTGAGGAATGATAGCATCAACAGTAACATCAGGCAATCCCTCAAAATGCTATTGACATAACAATCATACCGCAAAATCCCTGAAGTATTTGAAGTTTCGCATTTTATGTTCTATTGTATGGTTCATCCCACCTAGGTTGGATAACAAGTGCCAGAATCGGTTTATGACTAGAATTCACTAGTAAGTTTATCTTCAAAGCATCAGTAACACACACAGAATTCCATAGATGTATGTTTGAGTTCATGAAACTAACAGTGGGAGCTACAGTTCTAAAACAATATGCCATGTAAGCGTCCATCCGAAAGAACATAAACATCAGCAAAATAAAATATAGAGGATAGAAAGACAACCGTGGCATTCTGTAGACCACTCTCATCTGCAAACATTTGTGATGTTGATGGTGGAGTAGCATAACCTGCTCATAAAGAATATTATGGTAAGAAATAATGAAAAGATTGTACAAAAGTATGGGGAATATATGCATTATATTGAATCTTGTCTTATTCAGTATGCAAATTAAACTAAATTTCTGATAATTAGGTACCATTATCAGGAGCATTATACATGTCCCATGGAAAGAAAGAGAGAGATATGGAAATTTTGTATACCGTGGATATATATATGTCTATAGCATGTATCTTCATAGACACAGGAAGCACATAGTACAAACAAGCTTGTTAACAAAATCATGATATCCTACATCAAACATCAAGTGGCTACAATCATTTATCAGAATGCAAGCTGATGATTTCATAATTTCCAACCTTTGATAGCAGTTCCTTGTTGAGAAATAGCGAGAGCCTTCCTAGGTGTTGCTACACTAATTCGCATTGCTTTACTGGAGCAGTAAACACCATTCATTTCTGTCATTGCTCTAGACCTTTCTGATTCATCGCCAAATCTGACAAAACCATAGCCTTTAGAACGGCCAGTACTCACATCAAAGACAACTTTAGCTCCCCTTACAGATGGGTACCGCACCCTGAAAGTTTCTTGCAGAATGTAATCAGTTACATCAGGAGCCAGGTCTCCAACAAATATAGAGTGATCAGCTCCAGCTTCACCTTTCTTGTCCCCAAGACCAAATGATGCCCAGTTAAGGCGGAATACTTGCTCTGTTTGTGGCATTTGTGTGCCACTATATGTTTGCAAAACTTTTTCAGCAGCGGCATGTGACGTAAATTCAATAAAACCATACCCTTCAGGTAGTCCAGTTAACTTGTTACGTATTATCTTCACAGAAATCACCTAAAAAATATATCATGATAAAGTTATACAGACATACTGTACCTAGATTTGCAACTTTAATTAATGCCAGCTATGGCAAATATATTGACATTAAGGTAATTTTAAAACACACATCAAGAAAAAAATTAACAAAATTAACCAAACCTATTTACAGGATGCTCAGATATTCTTAAACTAGGTAGTTCAAATTTAAGCTGCTATATATTCAAAATCCTAATCGTCTAAGGAAAAGGATGATTAATCTTGAACCCATTCCTCCAGTCCATGATACATGATCACTCTAAATATCTTATCATTCTTAAATCTCCACTAAGAGGCGCATGCCAAAAATGAGTCAGATGGATAATACATAGAGGCAGCTCTTGGAGAAAAGATAATAGAGGTAGCTCCAATGATGTGTGATGAATAGGGAAGGAAGTTAGATAAAGAGGAAGGACAGAACGTTAAGTGAGTGATAGAAAAGTGGGGCTATACCAGTTGATATTTCAGATTTTCAAAAGAAATTAGACTTTTCTTATGAAATTAATTCAAACACGTTCCACATACATGCCTAGACCTCAACTTCTATTTGCATCCTTGGAACCAAAGATACAACTTGAGTATGCATCATAATGAAGCACAGGTGTTGTATGAGGCAAAACAAGCTTTGACTTTATTGAGACCATGGTAAGAGACATATCAACAACAGATATAACACACAAACATAAATCAGCATATCAAGAAAATGAGTTGCACTCCTGTTATGAGTAGCACACTAAGTCATGGGTTGTAAATGCCTCCGCATTAGGATGGGCACAAAAGACCATCACCGCATATGTGTTAATATAAACTTACAGTTAAAGGGCACTGTAGGAGTCAAATAATTGGACAATGTCAATGTTAACTCCATAATCAACTGGTAGCATGTGTCCATACTAAATTCCATAATCCATCAACAACATTAAAAATTAATTATAGAAATGCATATCATTAATGCAGCAGCCTATCTCCTTGAACGCACTTCTAATGACGCACTTCTAATGTCAAGATCCAATACAACTTCACATGAGATGCTCATTTTGGACGAGGAAAGTGATGATTGACTATTGGCCATA
>JBBBWG010026979.1:132082-155318 GCA_037176905.1 Azolla pinnata | reverse complement strand
GCGCCGATCGAGCGCATCGTCGCCGGGAGCAGCCGCTCGAGGCTCGCGCTCGAGGCGGTCCAGCAGGCGGCGGCGGCGGCCGTCTCGGGCCTCCTCCTGAGCCCCGCCAGCAGGCGCAACGCCCTGCGCTCGTTCCTCGCAGCCGGATCGTGGTTCCCGCATCTGTACGTGAACGCGGGCGACCCCGTCTGCTCCTCCTACGCCGCCTTCTTCTCCTGCCACGAGCTCCTGCGCGACAGGATCGCCATCGGCAAGCTCGGGCTTCTCGTGTCGCAGCTCTCGGCTCCGCTGTCTCTGCTGGGGGCGCTGCAGAGCTACGCGTTCGGCGAGTGCCGGGCCTCGCATCTGCTTCCTTGCGCGCACCTCTTCCGCAACGCGACGAAGAAGAAGAAGACGACGACGACGACGACGGGCTGGACCCTGCTCGACGCGCACGCGCTCCGCCAGTGGTGGGCGCCCGCGCTCCAGCTTGAGTACCGCCGATTCGACCTCTCCTCTTCTCCAGATTCTTCTTCTTCTTCTTCTTCTTCTTCTTCTTCTTCTTCTGCTTCTTTAGATTCTTCTCCTGCATGCAGGAGCCACAGACGTGACAAGACCACGGTAAAGCCTCTGTCTCTTAGCCCTACCCACTCGTTCGCCAAACCGTAATCTGCGTAAAAAGAGAAAAAACAAAAAAAAACAAAAACAAGGAAAAGCTCTGCTTGTGAAAAAACCGGCGACCCAGGCACAGATCTTTCCGTGGAGATATGGCTCATCTGCACTGCGACTTCCATGCCCCTCAATGAGATTTTATCTGGCTCTCGACAAAAGACCACAAAGATCGCCACCAATGAGATTGCCACCAACGTCTCCAAGGCCATATGGTTGGTGGTAAACAAATTGGTGGTAGTCTTCAAAAGACAGAGTTTGTATTTGAATCTCCCCGACTCAAATTAAACAAGAGTTCGTTTGGGAAATGGGCAGAGAACAATCGCCTCGAACATTTTCGTATACGTTCTGTTCTTAATTAATGTAAACTCTTATGTTTGGGAACAAAAAGAATTGCTGCGAATGCCATTCCTCAGTTGCTCTTTTTCGTCAAACTTAATGCGCTTCCGTTCGATGCCGAGTCTTACTTAACGATGGGAAAATTTAACGCCAGAGTGTCGTAATTAGGGTCCTGTTAACACCCCCTAACGAATCGATAGAGGCCACAGGCTCTCGACTAGATCGAGGAACGGATTAGGCATCACCCAAAGATCTAAGCACAACAACTTCCTTTTTGAGTCTCCATCTTGGGGAACAGAGGGGGGGGGGGGAAAGCAAGACAAGAAGAGGGCCAACTGTCTGATTGTTTATCTTGTTTGTTAGCGCCGGCCATCCCTTTATTCTGCCATGCAGAGACTTGTACGAAAAAAGGCGAGATGGCGAATGCCGATCGATGCGGTCTGGCATGTATCCGATCTCCCCGCCTCATGCATCACGCCGTGCAGTCGCAATTGGAATCGATGCAAGAGATGCCCTTCCCCGAGACGCGATCGGATCGGATCTGTGCGACTTTAAAACGCAGACAGGCAGTCGTTCGGAGTTCTTCGGAGCCCGAGAGGCGCAGCCTGAAACCACGAGACCTTCTTTGCAAAACAAACGCAGGAAAACGCTAAGCGCATCCGAAACGAATGCCGAAAACCCCTTTGAAAGGAGGATTAACACTGAAGACCATCTCCTCGACGCTCCGAACGTCGCTCGATGACACGGAGCTCTACACACAGACAAATGTACACATATAATACGATCACAGACCGCATATGCAAAACAGAGCAGATGGAGCAAAACCCAGTAAGCGATCAGTTAACGCAAAGACCCCAAACCCAGTTACGCCCTCGATTGCACACCATTAATCCGTAAACCCTGAAACCCTAAACCCCAAACCCTAACCCTAAATCCTAAACCCTAATTCCATCTAAACCCTAAGCCCTGATTCCAGCTTGAAGAAGAGAAATATCTGTGGCACTGCATCGCCCTCAGAAGAATATCTCCTGTCTCCACAAATCGCCCAACACAAAGGTCAGTGCTTCTTCTTGCCTCTTTCGAGCTCTCCAGCTTTAGGGTTTGCGACGAGACTGTGTCGGGCCCCTCCTCCCTTTCTTCTTCTTCTTCTTGTCTCCAGGACGGAGCAGATACCCTCTGCTCTGCTGCTCCCCTCCTTTCACCTTTCCGCCCCCTCTTTTCTTGATGTCTAATGCGTAAAACAATCCGTGCATGTTTCTGAAAATCTATTGGAATGCGTACAAAGCCTCCTCGAAGCAGCGGAATCCTCCAGCCCTTCCCTGTAAGTTCTGCCCCTGTGCAACGCATGTGTCGGCTGGTTTTCTTCTTTCTCTTTGTATGCCTTTCCAGAAACCTCCATGATTTGTCATCATGGTGCTGCTACCCACCTTTCTTTCCCGTTTCCTGATCATCATCGAGTGATAGCGTGAGAGCCCCATGTACACGGCTTTTTTTCATCAGGGTGTATGTATGTAAACACAAAGAGTAATATGAAGCTTTGATCTGCTCTTCTTTTGTTTTCTGCTTTTCTGTTAGGGATTCTAGAATCAAAGGTTCACACCTCGTGAACTGATTACTTATTTGGGAGTGCGAGCTATATTTAGCACCTGGTCCGCACCTCAGCAAGCAACCACTCTCTCTACTTGCCGATTTTTCGGATCGAATTGGAAGGTTCACACCTCGTGAGCCTCGACACGGAATCGGCTTTGTAGTCCGATCCTCGATCAGCTCATGTAATTCTCAGCGTTTTTCAGGAGATTATATTGACGGCGAGGTTTATCAAGTCAACATATATACATAAATATATCTACTTGCTCGATTCATCACCAAGGTTCACACCTCGTGAATCTTTGTTAGTTAGCATATTATAATCTAAACAGAATGAAGGCAGTCAACCCGATCGAAGTAGTAGCGACTATACTGCTAATAACTTGCTTGATGATGGCGATGATGATGATTTGTGTTAATGCTGATGCTAATAACTTGCCGCATGCGATAACTAAGGAGACAAACTTGTCAAATAGTTTGTCGATACCGTGGCCAAGGCCAATCGGACAGAGTGAGTATGACAATGTAATTGATGTTTCGAGGCGTGGATCAGTGATCTCGGACTACATCAGAAAGATTTGCCAAGCTAGAGGAATAAGAAGTGCACATATAATTGCGAATCTCGATTGGGATCTCCTCTGGCACCAATATATAGTACGTGATGTTGCTGTCCCGATTTCAAGCACAACTGAACAGATATGGCCGGTAACTCACTTGTCCTTGAAATTAACGGCATCAATCTATCGTATTTAAGTCTGTAGTAGAATCAGATGGTAGCAATGTATATCATCTTTGCAAGTTTATCGATGAATGTATCAAATATTTGAACTTGTGGAGTTTTTAACCCACATTAATTCATTATTCTAGCCGTGCTTCTGCCTGTGTGTATAGCTTGATACCTTAAATATTTGATCTAATGCGGATTTTTATGTTGCAATTTGATAATCTTCGGGTGTAGGATTTGGAGCTGAATTGGCGAGTTGTTGTAGGCACTGTGATTGCATTTGTTGGGGGGTCGTTGGGATGTGCAGGTGGTATCGGTGGTGGGGGAATCTTCGTTCCTATGTTAGTTCTTGTCATCGGATTCGATCAGAAGTCGGCCACAGCTCTCTCCAAGTGTTAGTATAATCTGAATGAATCATTGTTCGCAATTTGAGATCACCCAATGTATAATGATTTCTATGCCTAGTTTTTTTTACAAAGGCTCCCCTAAACTACTGCACACGATGTAATGTTAATCTAGATTAGTGCCATACCTTTCACTTATGTTTTGCAATATTAGTGCCCTACCCTCACATTATTAAGAGCAAGTTTATGTACTTAGGCATGATTATGGGAGCATCGCTTGCATCTGTGTGGTACAACTTCCGGCTCAAATCTCCGATCCTGGACTACGATCTAGCCCTGGTTTTCCAGCCCATGCTCATGCTTGGCATCAGCATTGGCGTCATTTTCAATGTGATCTTCCCCAATTGGATTGTCACCATTTTGCTCCTTGTGCTATTTGTAGGTAAGGTGTTTGATGGCACAGCCAAGTTTCGTACCGATCTATGCACACTGTGGTCTAGGCTTCTGACTTCAAACTTCCAGTCCTGCATGCCTAACGTAGAGTTGGCAGTAAATACGCTTATTGTAATCTTAATATCCACTGATCAACAAGCAGATTGATTAAACCTTGTGGTACTGTATTGCTGTTATGATTGCTTATATATCTTATATGCGTGAAGGTACCTCGGTAAAGAGTTTTGTGAAAGCTATCTCTCTCTATAAGAGAGAGACAATCGAGATCAATATGGTAATTATAACCAGTGTTGATTATGTATTTATGTGAAATGTTTTTTGGTAATGGTGTACTTGGAGCGCCGGAATCAGTGATATTGTTATAACACGTTCATCTTGCAGCTTCAACATTGTAAGATCGAAGGAAATTTATGGTCATCCGAAGCAGGTAATTCATTAATATGGCATCAACGCATGTATAATTAGCTCCGCTGGTAGCAGTGAATAGATATACGGAGAATTTTCCTTTCAAAACCGAATTATGTTATCTTGAGACACTCATGATTTGAACAATAATCTCAAAAGGTGGAGAATATGCGGAAATACTGGAGCCTCATCATCTCGATGAGTCGGTAATTGTTACCTTCAACATTGGATTGTTCAGAGAACATTTACAGAGCCGTGTTTCTCATATGCATTTCATGATGATTGTATGCAGAATTCAATAAGAAGGAATTGGAGGAGTTTGTTAGTATTAAGCTATGTGTGGATTTCGTTCCTTGTATTGCAAATACTAGTGAAGGTGGGCTAGCTAATATAGATTTTAACAGTCTCATTACATATTTTGACACAAACAATAATGGATGTTGGATCTGATATTTGTATTGCATGGTGCGTTGTCCCAACAGAAATATACTCAGACATGTAGCACCTCCTATTGGGTCCTCAACATATTACAGGTTGGTTTCCACGCTCACGAATGATTTTCATATGAAATTAGGTAGTTACGTGTGCACTTACAGTGGTCCATAGATTGTATGTTTTTATGTCTCATTGGCCAAATTTGATTTCTTCGTTCTTTTGTTACCAGGTCCCAGTTGCAGCTTTGGTTTTTGTAGGCAAAGCATTGCAGCTGTATTTCAGGCATGCGGCAAGATGGAAGGAAGGGGAGAGAGATAAAATGACATTAGCACCAGTAAATGCAGCGAAAGATAACATCAAATGGAGCTTGCCGATGTTGTGCATGTGCGCCATGATTGGACTTCTTGCAGGGACAGTGGGGGGTTTGCTTGGCCTAGGTGGTGGTTTCATTCTTGCGCCAGTATATCTTGAGCTCGGAGTGCCACCTGAGGTAATATAAGTCACCCAAACTCTCACAATGGAAGTTCTATATAAGACCAATAAGAGATTAAAACAACAAAAACAGCCATAACTAGCTATAACTGTCTTGTGGGTGTTTCCATCCAACAATACTTCTGTATCTCTGTCTAGAAGTACTATTCAAATATAACCACTTGCACCTCGTTCTGTTTGCACCTTGATATCCTCATTATATTTCTGTTCCAACCCTTCTCTACAAAGTGCATATCAGCTGCAGCGTTTATATGTTTTTGCAATCACATCAGATTGGCAGCGCAACTGCAAGTTTTGTCATGCTCTTCTCTTCGTCCATGTCGGTTATCGAATATCAGCTGCTCCACCGGTTCCCTCTTCCATTCGGTACACTCCAAAGCCTCAAAACATTTTGATGCTTTACTTAATTAATTCACCAAACAAAATGTTCAAAAATATTAAATGTCAACTTATGAGTCTATTTTGAAACATAATCATGTACGGGTAATGATTAATGCAAGTCTGGCTAACTTCAACTTTTGACAAACTGACTAGACTGCTGTGTGTGTATCCAGCACTTTACCTCTTTGTAGTTAACCTGATCGCAGGGCTTTGGGCCCAAATAGTTCTCCGACGGATTATCGTGTTCTTCAGACGAACTTCAATCATAATCTTTATTGTTTCGTTCGTCATCTTTGTTAGTGCAATCTGTCTAGGTAAAATTTTGAATGAAGAGATTTCTGAACATCATGTCAACCTGCAAGAAGATGGCTTATACCATTCCCATTGTTGCTTGTGTGTGTTTGAGTGCATGCAGGTGGATACGGAATTGAGGATAGTTTGAATAAACTACAAGATGGCGAGTACATGGGATTCGTGAACCTGTGCACGTCTTGAAGAGATGTTCGTATGCCAGCTGAAATAAACAGTATTCTTCTCTACCAGCAATAATCTCCACATTACTCTTTTCTTCAGTTAAGTCACTGTCATGAAGGCTGTTTTGTACAATTCTGATTGATGAGCATTATTTATACCTAGGCATTATCCATTGGAGTATCATGTTTGTTATTTAATGTATATCATTATTCCAAGAGTTCTACAGTTTATCTGATATGCATGTGGGTTCAAAACTTGCAATCGTCTTTCTTCTCGCTCTTGTCTTCTTCGTCTATCGGCCTCTTCCTTCATCTTCTCATCTTTTGCATGTTATCAACCATCAGCCGACTGTTTCAAGGGTCAGCATCTTTAGAAACCTTCATCTAAGCTGATCATACTAAACCAGTACCACATTCAACATATCCGGGTGGTTTTGACTGGACATAATTGGATTTCACTCTGCGTTTCATTAAACACAACATACTACTAGATTTAGAAAGATAATTGAAAACAGCACATTTTAAGGAAATCAATATTTAGAAAGCAACAAATGCCTTCAATAATAGAATCAAGTACAGGGGTAGCATATGAAATTTTGCATGCAACGAATTCTTCCCTTTGAATTTTAATGCTGCACATTGCTTGTCTATAATTAGTGGACTCACCAACATGTACATTGCTTTCAATTTTTGACTGGACATAATAAAATTTCACTCTGCGTTTCATTAAACACAACATACTACTAGATTTGGAAATATAATTGAAAACAGCACATTTTAAGGAAATCAATATTTAGAAAGCAACAAATGCATTCAAGAACAGAGACAAGTACAGGGGTGGCTTATGAAATTTTGCATATAACGAGTTCTTCCCTTTGATTTTTAATTCTGCACATTGCTTGTCATGGCAATACATGTACATTGCTTCCAATTTTAGCAGGTTGAATTGTAGGCAGTCTAAATATACGTGAAGAGAGCACTCTGAAAGAACATTAAAAAAATGGCTTTCCTTCTAGTTTTAGTGAGACATTACAGAAAAGATCCACGCAAGATAATTCACCTAGAGACATTGTAAGAAGTTTTTAGCCAGAGTTTCCTTTCATCTTTCCCTCACGGTATACAGAGTTTGTAGCGTCATGTGGCGCCATAGTTTCCTTTCGTCTTTCCCTCACGTTGTACAGAGTTTGTAGTGTCGTGTGGCGCTTGCTTGCATACAGCACAGACTGGAAGTAGTTACCTGCTTAAAGCTGGAATCTTGTTGGGCGATCTCATTGTGTACACTCATTTCGGTTTTTATTCACTGGAATTCCCATTATTTACAGTAGGAAATTCCATTCCTGAGCCTATATGATCAACAAAAGTTGGGCATAGCCAAGTAACTGGATTGGGCCCAAAAATCTGCAAATTTCCAATATAGCAAAAATTTAAAAAGCAATTATATTATTTATGCAGATTTGGTTCATAGTGTGCATTGAGGATTTAGCTCTGCAAATCCCAAGGTTAAATGATTGCTTACAGCCACCCATGGTGTAATGCAATGATGAAACGTTTCCCTGAATATCTCATCCAGAGAAACAATCACCCAATTGTGTAGCGCAATGTTT
Source organism: Azolla pinnata (assembly GCA_037176905.1). Classification (NCBI taxonomy): domain Eukaryota; kingdom Viridiplantae; phylum Streptophyta; class Polypodiopsida; order Salviniales; family Salviniaceae; genus Azolla; species Azolla pinnata. The sequence goes on along the minus strand of JBBBWG010026979.1, from coordinate 147,433 downwards.
AAGAAGCCTATGTTTTTGCCAGCATAGTTCTGAATTCACAGTATCTATAGAATATATATACCCAAGAAGAGGCTTCAATACCATTTTAAGATTTGAAAAGTATCCAATGTTGTAAGGATGTCGATAGGTCTGACCAGCTTTTCTCGCAAGCCAACGAGCTCTTACACCCTCATGGTACTACATTATACCAAAAATTGAATCTCTGTAAGTTCAAAGCTTAGATTCTGAAAATTAGAAACCTTCATCCCACATCCAGAAAACACGTACATATACAAATAACGACATAGTTTATCCAGATTAAGAGATTCTAATCTCAGGACATTCCATGTTCATAACATGCCCTTATTGCATTTTCATGGATATTGCAATGTGACAGTACACATCAGAACCAAGCAAAGATAAAATAGAAGACACCAAACTTATACAAATATCTTCACATATACAGAGACATTATCTAATGGATAGATGAAAAATACAAATGAACATAAGAGATACATCTTACTACCTCAATAGTTGTCTTGTTATTTAAGAGTAAGTATATGTGCCACCCTAGGAGAACGATCAGAGCAATTGAAAGCGGAGCTAAAATAATTGCACAGACTGCCTGTTAAAATGTAAGTGAGTCGATCAAAATAAGTTCACCCAAAACACATCCAGCACATCCTAACATCAATGAGTACAGCAGGCATTACTTTGAGAATAGCTGATGTTGAAACAAATGGGGGAGCAGATCGTTCAGTATCCCTTACAAAGTCCATAGCATGATGTGCAATAAGTATCTGTAATCACAGACAAAAACCCGGTTACTCAAATCGTGTAATTATCAATATATATGGATTACAACTTATAAACATTATAGAGTAAACGAACAAAACATTACCAGAGCATGGATACATGCCAGAACAACATAAAAAACAAAAAGAAAGAAGGTCTTGTAGTTATTGTGACCAACACAATTGTTAATCCAAGAGCAGTGGTGATCCTGGAAAACGGTTTAAAAACAGACCCATAAGAATTGAAACTGTTGTTAAATCTCTACTCATGGACATTGTTTATCGATTCGGATAATGGGTCCTCCGCATAAATTGAGAATCAAATATCCATAATGCAACAGGAGACTATCTCAAACATGTTTTTAACATAAAAACACATACTGTTGCCCTGTATATAATTCATATGGTTGAATCAAGCAGTGCATATGACAATACCATCCTTAGCACACATCTCTTGCATATACGGCAATGATGAGCCCGAGCAGGTTTGTACGCATCACACTTTTGGCAATATCGTGGATCACCACCCTGAAATGTATTAGTATAAGGATTTATTTTAGCTGATGCGAAACACCCAGACATATCTGAACAAAACTGATAAAAAGTAAACGCAATTCCTTTGTCTTATGACATATATACGAAACCTTCATGACCAATAATTTTTCATGTCTAAAGTATGGATTGTGTTACATGCTTTAGTAGCAATGCCATGGCTTAAATTACAGCACGGAGCTCGTTCCTTAAGGAACATCTTTCACATTTACTGAATTGAACTACACAATCACCATATACAACATGTAGCTCACAATAATCCCATCACTCCAAAACATTATATTCCGAACCCCAATGAGAACACAATCTCGGTTGTACCTCAACCTCATAACTATAAAACATGATTGCGGCATCTCTATCTCTGCCAAGCATGGAAGATTTATTGATGTACTATTTATGTGTTGATTTACTGGAACTAAGACATAAATTTATGACAGGCAGAAACCCTCTAATTCTCGAGATGTTAGCTAGTAGCATACGTTTGATGCACGAAAGCAGCAAATGCAAGTTAATCATATTGATGAGGTACATGCTAAAAAAGCGTTACACATCTTTGCAGGTGGATTCTATATCAGCTCATGCTTTGGTAACAGTAGGTTCATACTCTGAAGAAGGAATAAATACAAATATGGAATGGACCCAATTATTTAAAGAAAAACCAACAGCAACATAAAGAGAAAACTATGCAGATAGAAATAGATGGAAAAAAATTAATATACACATACATGCTGGGATCACGGGCGAACTCAATCAGCCGGCCATAGAGATTAGATCATTGAATGATTAAACGCCAAACATCTCAACCAGTCTTATGTCCGATGCTTAACCGAAATATAGAAAGAACAAAAAAGAAAGCATGCAACCTCAGCCGGCACTACCAAAACCATTCCATTTCTCTGATGTTTGCCATAAGAAAAGTTGCAATTCTTCAGCATACATGTACAACCAAAGGCATGCCATTTCTCATCATATTTCCTTCATGCTTTGCTACTAATCCCTCTTCTCTCTCCATCGGATCGAACAAGAGAACTGAGATCGATTTCCCATCTCAACAAGGTTGATCTCTGAGCATACCTTGCGTTTCGCTTGATGAAGAAATTGCGGGTTGTGATGCTGGCGTTCTTCGACGTCCGGCGTGTAGGTGCGGGGAACAGAGCCAGGGTCGCGGAGGATGGAGAGGGCATACGAGAGCATGGCCATGAGGGTAAGCCACGTAAAGAGGAGAACATGGGGCACGGTCCCTCTCCTCCACGACTCATCCCGGATGACGAGGAACACTACGGTGTAGTACACGAAGCAGACGAGCGCAGTGACAGCGACAACAGGCAAGGAGGAGGAGCACCGGCGGAGGGCCGACGAGAAATCGCCCACGTTGGGTGTAGCCATAGCTGCGAGCTACCCGTCCTGGGAGTCGCCTGCTTCTCTCCTCTGCGCGAAATTTGGAGACTCGATGAAGAAGAAGAAGATGATCTGCTTAGGGGGGGCTCCATCGCCCTAGCTCGTCGGCGCCGCAGCTGAGCCCGCCATGGCCAGCGCCATGGGGCGAAGCAGAGACCATGAAGCAGCAGCAGCAGCAGATCTTCGTTCCTTCCTTCGTCCGAGTTTTTGCTGGAATTCATTCCTCTTGTCTCTGCCCTTTCTCTGTTTTCTCCAAAATGCCCCTGCCAAGCTTTTTAGGGTTCGGGTTAGGGTTAGGGTTTCAAGCATTTAGGGTTTTAAGCATTTAGGGTTAGGGTTAGGGTTTCAAGCATCTAGGGTTTCGGCAGTTAGCGTTAGGGTTAGGGTTTCAAGCATCTAGGGTTTCGGCAGTTAGGGTTAGGGTTAGGGTTTCACGCATTTCGGGTTTCTTGCCTGTCTTCTCTCGTCTCGAAAAACTGTAGAAGAAGAAGAAGAAGAAGAAGAAGAAGAGCATGTATCGAGAGTCGGCAGGATCTGCGATCTTGGTCCGATGGGTTTGCTTTGCAAATACAATTAAGCTCGAATTTCAGCGCACTGCAAGGAGGGAGCTTATACAGCTCTCGAATGCAAGAGGGAGCAAGAAGGCGCCCGGAGAAGAACGAGTTGGCGGCTGCAGAATGAGACCCGACGAGAGAACTGGCGCGATGTGGATCATGGCTTGATAAGGGAGTTTATTGCGTTAGATCGATCGAGCCCCCTGCTCCCAGCACGCCTCCGTTGCCATGGCCGCAGTCGTTCGAACCACGGAAGGGGGATTCTCCTCATCGAATGCATTTTGCGTTCCACCTCGTGGTTTCGGCCGTAGATCCATCCTCTCCGCTTCTCCGCAGAGCGAATCGATCTCGCAAAAGTGCTGTGCTGAAGCTCACAATCGCCCTTCCTTAATAAGCGCAGCCGAAGTTCGGCTCCTGAATCGCACAACGATTTCCAGAAACCGATCTTGTACCTCTTCTTCTTCTTCTTCTTCTTCTTCTTCTTGAACATGCAGATAACAACAGGGATCTGCATATTCATCCTCATTCTTTTGTCATTACTCGACGAGTCGAGAACAGGCGTCTGGGGACCATCATCCTGGAGAGCAAGTGCAGGCCCCACCGCAAGCTCGCCCCCCGAAACCTCGATGGCTTCAAACCAGCGGAGTATACACATACATACGTATAATATGTATGTGGTGGGTCACCGGCGTGCATGTGCGCATGCATATGTGGGTGAGTATGCATGCTTGCATGTGTCTGGTGTATGTGGGCAGTGCATGCATCCATGCTGCCATGCATGCTTGACCGCATGGTGCGCGTGTCGATGTGTGATGGCGTGCATGCATGTGTGCGTATGTATGTGCATGCACATGCGGGTATGTATGCATGCAGGGCAAGGGTATGTATGCACCAACATCAACATCATCACGATCATCACCATCACCACCATCATCAACAACAACACTGTCGTCACCATCACCGGCATCACCAACATCACCATCACAATCATCACCACCACCATCATCATCAACAGCAACACCGTCATCACCATCACCAACCACCAGCACCATCACCATCACCACCATCATCATCCGCAGCAGCAACACCATCATCCCCATCGCATCACCACCAGACCACTATCATCATCATCAACATCAGCAGCACCATCATCATCAGAATCACCCGCATCAACACCATCATCATCATCACCATCATCATCATCAGCAGTCAACACCATCATCCTCCATTGCATCATCAACAACAGCATCCTCAGCGTCCCCGCCCATCACCATCATGACCATCATGCACCATCATCATCAGAATGAGCACCATCAGCACCATCACGATCAGCATAAGCATCATCATCAGAACGAGCACCATCAACAGCACCATTATCAGCATCATCAGCAGAATCAGCATCATCAGTAGCACCACCATCACCATCATCGGCATCACCAGCATCAGCAGAATGAGCATCATCACCACCATCACCATCATCACCATCATCACCATCACCACCATCATCACCATCGCCATTTCTGACAGAGCAGGAGGAGCAGGGGAGGGGAAAGGACAGCAGAAAAAGGCGGAGGCTTCCTGCAGACATGGCGTGGCCTTTATCCACTTCCTCTCAAGATTCCAGAAGCAGGAAGCAGCAGCAGCTCTGCATCATCATCATCATCATCATCATCATCAGGAAGAAAGCAGGGAGCAGGGAGCAGGAAGACGAGGAAGCCCTCTGCTTTATTCTACATTATCCACACGCCATCGCCATCGCCATCGCCAGACCCTAGAGAGCTTTCTTTGTTGGTTTGGTGCCTCCTCTTCCTCTTCTTCCTCCTCCGCCCTCCTCCCTTCCATGGCTCGGCGGGCCGGCTGCTGATCGATCCTCCTGTTTCCTTGCGGATCTCCTCTCCCTTTGTGAAATGGGAAATGCGAACGCAGCCATGAGGGTAGCCGACGGTGATGACGGCGACGGAGGAGCTCTTCCTCTTCCTCCGCCTCCTCCTTCTCCGCTGCCAGAACTCGAAACCGCGGAGATCTCTTCGGCCTCCCTCGACCCCGCCGAAGCCAGCGACACCTGCGCTAGGGTTTCTTCTTCTGTTGGACATCCTTCCAGACCTCTCTCTGTGCAGGTCCCGAACCTGGGCATCGTGGCGGCGGGCCATGGTGCAATCTCCGCCGAGAAGAACACCAGCCCGTTGTACTGCAACAGCTCCTCCATAAGCAACAATGCGAATGTAGTTTCTCGGTATCAGCAGATCTCAGGCCACGCGATCATGGCGGCTACTTCGATGCCTGGTGCGCCAGGTTTGGGACCTGGAGCGGTCAGTGCCATGAATTCTACTACAGTTGCTGCTGCTCCTCCTCCTCTGCCTTCACCTCATCATGAATCATCGTCCAACAGTACCATCTTGCCATCGGTGATGAACCCAACCGGAGCTGCCACAGATTCACCCTCGATTCTTACTGAGCAGGTTCTCTCATGTCTTTGTACCTCGTTGCACGAATGCTGTATATAGGCACGTATTGCATACATGCATGCATAGATGTGTGTGTGTGTGTGTGTGTGTGTGTGTGTGTGTGTGTGTATGTTTGTATCTCATGGAGATGATGCACTCCCATTGCCTTGTTCATTAAAGCCATCGCAAATTCCTGATGGCTCGACGAAGATGATTGTCACCTCTTCTCAAGTCGGTGATGGTATGGGGAGATCAATAAATCTTTATAGCTCATGTGTGCTAAGGACTGTTTGTAGTTTATAGAATCATGGGTTGCAGAAATACCTGCTTCATGAGACTGCCTAGCCATGGCTGCATTGCCCATTGGATGTGCCCAAAGTGTTGGCACTTCTGATTCCAAAGCATGCCCAAGCATACATCACTAAGTTCATACTGTAAAACCTCAATCTGCAATTTGTGCAGCATGCCAATTCTCCACTTTACCCAAAAAGTATGGTCCAATCTCATATGTACGCATCTGAAAAGGAGAGTCAAGCAACCGAACCAGAAAATATGATTGCTACGCTGATTGAATGGAAGTATGGAGGGACAAATGTTTCTGTGGAAGGCTCTTGGGATGATTGGAGTTCAAGGTATTGCTATATACTTAGTCATTCTTTAGAAAACTCTGTTTGCAGCTCTACTTAACTTGGGGCTATATGATGCCAGAATTCCATTACAAAAGTCAGGAAAGGGATTCGCACTCATTAAGATCCTCCCTGAAGGAGTGTATCATTATAGATTCATCGTCGATGGGGAATTGAGACATGCTCCGGACTTGCTGTTAATTTTTGACACAAAAGGGAAAGCTATGAACGTCCTTGATGTACAGGTAATCTTCTAACTTTTTATGTAAAAGTGTATATTTATCTTCCGTGTTAGCTGAAATATTGTTGAAAGATTCAATGGTTTTGAAAATTTTTCAATTTGAAGATTTTCATTTTTTCCGTTCACTTCACTCTTGGAAGTGAAGTGATGTAGCGCTGGTTTCTTTTATTGCCAGTAACCATTTATGCACCTCACGTGTATGCATATTGTGCATTCAATTGTCTCCATTATGTTGTGGAAATGGCAACTTAAACCATTAGTAATTCATATCGCCCAAAGTCAAAAACGTATCATAAGAGTGGACGGTTTTTCAGAGTAACTGTATGCAGAATCGAAGGATTATTGGTGAAAGTTGTTTCCCAGAGACCTGTACTGTTGAAAAGACGTTCCTATTCAACCAATAACGCTTCATTCTTGCCTGTTGGTGAGGTAACAGAGGTTTCAAAGACCCACTTAAAACAGTACCTCTATAATTTTTCAGACGGCTGAAAAGTTCCTAGAATAGAAGGGAAATCATTAGCCAATTTCAGGTTCTTTAGATTTTACCCTCAAAGTTCTATTGACAGGAAAGTGATTTTGAGTGAACTGGATTCTGTGTTTAGCAGTGGGATTAAATTTTCAGTGCTGATTCTATCTCTCTTCAGAAAAGGTGATGTAGAATCAAAACTTGATTGGCACAGCCAAACTGTCCTATACACTTGAAGGCGCAAACGTCTTCTGCCAACTGGAAGCTAAGCTAGTCTGTGAACTGACTGTTGAAACAAAATGCAACTGGATAACATTTGTTTGTATGAGCCATATGTGAATGAGATGCAGTAAACTTGTTGGCTGTTCTAAATCACGGCAGAAACATTATTCTTTGGTGATGCGAGGAAAAGAAGAATACATTAATGTCTGTAAAAAAAAGAACTGAAGTATGGGTCTTATCCAACTCACAGAAAGAGAACCATGGGCAGGCAACCAAGTGTGCCTATTGTAGCATAGCATTTCTCATGAGAAAAAGGTACTACAATTCACTTATTCCTTCCAAGCAAGGTATAAATAGTAACGGTTTCTTCTAACTGGGATTACAATTCCTTTATTTCTTTCAACAAACAAATATGTTTGCATGCCAACATGCACAATGGCCATATTATAAGATTTCTGTGGACTTTGCGCATGATGTTTATGCATTTCTCAATTTGAGATGATTTCGGCTGCCATAAAACCATTTGGAGAACGTCGAAAGCTAAACAAATGTCATGAATTAGTTCATGTCCCATGATACAAGATCTTCCATGCTGCAGGATTATGTTCCAGAAAGCCTGGATGGTCTTGCCGAGTTCGAAACACCATCATCACCCGAATCCAGCTACGATAACTATCTGCCCAGTGCAGAGGACTACAGTAAGGACCCACCATTGCTGCCATCTCAGCTGCATCTGAATAGCGAGCTTGAATCCCTACACTCGGCTAGTGCGAGTATCTCTGCTTCACCAAGGCCAGATCATGTGATTCTGAATCATTTGTTTCTTGAGACTAGAAAACAAGCTCGTAGCCCAGTTCTGACTCTCGGATTCACTCATCGATTCCGCAGCAAGTACATTACAGTTATTCTTCACAAACCTCTAAGAAGATGAGGTTTGGCCACAATATTAGAGGCCCCGTTGATAGCACAAGAACCTTTGTAAAATATACGGTGTAATTACTGCAACACAAAGAAGAAGAAGACCCTCTGCTTTTTCTGGGGGCTAAATTCAGTTTCAAACTTCCTGAGTTGAAATAACCTCTGTGGGTTGTATAAATTATCCATAACCTTGACAGTCAAGATTGTTATGGTTGTGTTGATGAGTGCGTAAATGACAGGTGCTCTGCTCAATATATCTTCAAGTATGCAGGAAAGGTCGTCCTTTGAAGAGAAAGGCACTGGGGAAGCTCATAATAAAAACCATTAATGCTGGACTTCTGTCATATGCCACTCAAGGGAACCATGCCTACATTAGAATATTCTGACCTCAAGAAGCCAACACCCTTGGCACATTTGATCTAGCTCTCATAGGATTTTATCCTTCCAAACAACAAATACTTGTATTTAGTATGATACTTTGGCACAATTTTTGAGTTCCTGTATAGTTGTTTATTTCTTCTGACAGCCGTTTGGCAATTTCTGGTACCATGTACTACGAAAGTAACACGCGCCCCATACATAATATTTCTAAAGATCAGCTGTGTATAATTAACTCCATGAGCAGATTTGAAAATCGCTCTGTAGTAGTACCACACAATTGACCTTGTGGGACTAAGTAGTATTATTCTGATAGAGTAAGTGGTCCACACAGGCTATGTGCACTGTACAGATTTGAGTCCAGCATACCACTGGGACTTGGGATAATCGAATTTTCCCCAAATAGAGCGTACTTAAATGGCCAAACAAAATCTACTTGTGTTTTCTGAAATATAATATCCTCTGCTATCCGCTCCTTTCGGTTAATGTTGGTTGATGGGCAGTTTTTTTGTGAGAGTCAGCAATCAATGAAAAGGGATAAAGCTTTGATTCTCAAGGAAGTTTCATTGCAATTTGCAATGGAACTGACTTGAGTCGAGTCGGCTGCTGTATAGGGGGGTAACCAGAAACGAGGCATCAGAAAGAGGTGGGTTACATCCCAATCCACCCTTTCAAAGAAGGTGAATGTAAAAACGGGAAAATATTGATTTTTCACACAAACACATTCAGAGATTCTGTTGAGCCTTTCTGGACCCGATGCATAATTTAGACTCTGCTGTTACTTCCTTTCCATTGTAAAACAAACTTATATATATTAGAAAATGGAACGATACAATATTGGTAAGTAGAGGATTGGTTAGGAGCTCAATCCCTGTCTACACCAGTACTCCTGTTTTAAAACCTTCAAAACCAGGAAAGCGCCCAACAATCTCGACCTCCATAGCTAGCTCCTTAAGCAGATAAGAAACCTAACATTATCTGAGGGACATCATCGCCAAATTCATTCCTAGCCACTCTTTATCATCATACGGATCTAGTGTGAATTTTTAGTATGCAAATATCGTGGGTGTTCCTTCCTCCCGTGCTTCCTTCCTTTCCATCTTCCAGCGAGCTTCAGATCTACTGCAATTGAAGATCAAAATGGTAGACTCCTGCAAGAGAAAATCACCCCAGACATGAGATTTTGAATCCAAGAAAACATGAAGCGGAAAACAAGAAAGGGGCAGGCATGCGTATTCCTGAGCAAGGGCCAAAGTATGCATACCATGTCCCTTTCCTACTCTTCTGAGCTGAGACACATATTCTGCAATCTTCTTTATGTCTTCTACCTGCAAGGGAGACACATTTATCGAGTAAGTGCAGGAACTGTATTAAACCCTACAACTGTAAAACCTTGACCATAATCATGATGCAATTATCTCAGTCAATACCTGAGACTTCAGAAATTCGCCTTCGATGAAATCAGTGAGCTGCGCGTCACCAGCTTCGTCAGCAACCTGCACACCAACCAGAAAAAATGCAAAGATTTTAAACCAACTTTTGTGTCATAGAAATTCACACCAAGTTTCTTTTTCTGGAATGGAAAAAAAAATTTCTGGCCTAGGTAGATCCTCTACCCTGTGGAGGTGAAGCAGTTTCTCATTCACCAGCTTCTCCATGGCTAATGTAAGCTCCATTGCTGCACCAAACAAAAAACCAAACACCATACAAGATGCATAAGCATCAAGAAAACAACATGTAAAGATGCAGGGAGCAACATAGGTAAGCATCATACCATAGAGAGCATCTCCCTTCTCTTCATCATCAAATTCTGTCTGAGTCGGAGCCAGGATCGTTTGCAGCTTCACTTTGCCTCCCCTCATATTCTGCACAAAAAGCAACGCAGATTGCCTTGTTAACGGCCACGTGATTTGAGACACAAACACGGTGCGTTTAGATAAAATATCCAGTATGTACAGGAAATGGTCGTCAAGACGGCCTCACCTGATACTTGATGAGCTTTTCGGCATGGTCTCTCTCTTCATCACTGGATTCCTTGAAGAATCTACCAAGGAGCACATACACAGTTAGATCTGAGCAAGATGCGGTCAATGTTTTGAGAGAGAGAGAGAGAGAGCAACTCACTTGGCGAGGCCGGGTAGAGCCACGTTATCTCTGTCGAAATAGGCGAACAAGGTGTGGTAGAAGTAGGAAGCACTGTATTCGATGCTGGAACAGAGAAAAACGGAGCATGGAAGAAGAGGACGGCATCAGAAACACGGCGGTCGAAGCGGTTTAGAAATACATAAAAAGAGGAAAAGAGCGGAGGGAGGATTTCCCTCTTACTTGATCTGCTCGTTGACGGCTGCCTCGCTCGATTCGGCGTAGCAATGCCGGGCCAGGGACACGGAGCGCGAGGGGGAGACCTTGACGAGCTGGTCCTGGACCTCCAGGAAGGGCTCGAAGACGACGCCGGTCAGGGCGGCGGCCTCGGGCGTTTCGGCAGACGAAGCGGAGACGCGGAGGGGGAGCGAAGAGGAGCAAGGCGCGAGGCGGAGAAACGAGGGAGAAACGGAGGAGGAGGAGGAGGAGGAGGAGGAATGGAGGCGAGAAGGGGGAAGGCGCGGGGAGCAGAAGCTCTGCGGAGCGGGCGCAGCAGCCATGGCGGCGGCGGCGGCGGCGGAGGCGGAGGCGGAGGCAGCAGCCTTGACGAGCAGCATGGTAACCACAGGGGAAGAGGGAAGGAAGCTTAGGGTTAGGGTTAGGGTTAGGGTTAGGGTTAGGGCTCTGGCGATGGCGGAGCAGAAGCAGAAGGAATTAGGGTTTAGGTCTGCAGAGAAAGAAAGGCGGGGATGGGATCTTAGGGTTAGGGCACGCGCCCCCTTTTATAGGGGCACGCGCCCCCCGCGTCCAGCCTGGCATACGGTCCTGTCCGGGGCCGCTCCATATACGGACCGTATGTATACGGCCCGCGGACGGTGTGAAACGGGCCTGCCACGTCAGCGGCCGCTGGGGGGGGGGATAAGGGTTACGAACGTGTGGCTCCCCTTTTCTCTCTTTTTCTTTTTCCTTTATTATTTGTTTTTCCTTTTTTCTTCTTCCTTTTCTCTTCTATTACTTGTTTTTTTTCCTTTTTTCCCCTTTTTCTTTTTGGTTTTTCTTGATTTTCTTTTTTTCTTTTTTGTTTAGGTGCATGCACCGCTCGTTTCACACCTGTCCGGCCCACAAGCAAGCGGCCCTTTTCACACCTGTCCGTCCGACCGCTCCAAACTGAAGATTGAAACAGGACGAGATAGGAACAGGAAAAAACAGAAATGGCACGCTGTTTTACAAGAAAACTTAAGAGTACAAGAGCACCGAAGACACGTCTTGTTCAGATATATAGAGGAGATAAATTTATATATATATATATATTTATTTTTTTTTATTTTTTTTCAAGATGTAGATATACACGAAAAATAGAGGATGTTCTGGAAGACTGCATATTTGCGTCGACACGTTTTTGTTTTTCACACGAATTGGTCTATATATAGCTAAGAGAGGGTCAAACCTTGTTCTTGTGAGAAATCTTTGGTCTTCGTGGCTTCCCCGATGACATTTTCAATGTTTATGGTCCGCAATTCATTTCAATGTTTCTAAAAACACTTAACTCAAACTGTTCTAGAAATAGAATGATTAGCTGCCGTTTAGTTATCATCTACAAACCGACGGTCAAATAAAGCGCATAAATCAAACTTTAGAACAATATCTCGATTGTTTTTCATTGGTGACCAACGAGATGATTGTTGGGTTAATTTTCTTTTCCCGTCTTGCAACGTCCTCATACAATAACGCCTAGGTCCCGATTTGGCCTAGAAACTGAATTATTAGCTACCACCTACTTGTAATCTACAAACTGATGGTTACACACTAGTAAGCTTTGGAACAATATCTTGGTTGTTTCATTAACCGCCAACAAGACGATTGTAAAGGTTACCTTTTTTTCACCTTGCAAAGTCCTTAGTCCACTTTGGTCTAGAAATACCATTATCAGTTACCATCTAGTTATCATCCACAAACCAAAGGTCAAATAGAGCGCACTCATCAGCTTTGGAACAATATTTTGGTTGTTTTCATTAACTACCAACAAGATTATTGTAGAGTCCTCATAAAACAACTCCTTAATCCACTCTTTTATGTAATATTGATTATTCGTTGCAAACACAAAGTATCGTCATTGTTGGTCGATGATATAGTGCCCAAAAGTTTTCAAACACTCAGTCTTGACCTAACGTCACATATGTGTTTGCATCCGGTCATTGGCTTGTTACAACCGGTCGTCTAACTGCAGACACGTCGGCCTCGGCCAATCACTGATCCAATTCCAAGCAGTGTCCAAAGCCAACAGATTGATTATCTACACAAACTAGACGAGTAATAAAGCAAAGAGTTTACGAGTGAGGTTGTTCTACGCCAGATCCGAAAGCCATGCTACGACGAAGACCTTGTTCTGGTTTCACGAATCGAGACCTATCTATATTAAGGATGGGCAAATCAGTTTGGTCAGTGTATCGATTCGTCATCAATCCCAGAAATCTCATGCAGTCACACATGGCATGCACACATCCATCCATCCATACTGACACACACACATACATACATACCTTCAGACATTCACCCACATGCATGCATGTCGACACACGCTCATATGCATGCATACGTACATACTACAGCACCGACACACATGATGCATGCATGCACATGCATTAACATGGATGCATGAGTATGTACATACATCCACACATCCACCCATGCATGCATGCACATGCACAAACATGGATGCATGAGTATGTACATACATCCACACACCCACGCACACATGCATGCATGTGTAGACATGCATGCAGACCGGCATACACATGCACGCACACATACATACATACATACATACATGCATGCATGCATGAAAGATCTTTGCGTCTGTGCGCGTCTTCTGTGTCGAAGGTCTCGGCTATGGCGTCGTCGTCCCTTCCGCCGCCCAACAACAGGCTCTCCTCTGTCGCAGACGCAGATCCCGACCCAGAATCGCGTCAGAGCTCCCTTCCCTGCAGCTCGGACCAAGACCATCGCGACGCCCAGGCCGCCGCGCTGCTGTTCCTCGGGTTCAACCAGGACAGCACGCGCTTGGCTTGCGGCACGGACCACGGATTCCGGGTCTACGACCTCTGCGGCGGGGCGGTGCGAGAAATCGCCAGGTTCGAGAGCGGCAGAGGCGGCGGGATCGGCATGGTGGAGCTCATGTACGATCGCGGCTTTGCGGCCCTCGTCGGGGGCGGATCCCGCCCTGCGTACCCTCCCCACAAGGTCATGATGTGGGACTTCCACCATCGCCGCTGCACGGGCGAGCTCTGCTTCAAGTCCCCCGTCCTCTCCGTCAAGCTCCGCATCGACAAGCTCGTCGTCGTCGTCGAGCACAAGGCGTTTGTGTACGAGTTCGAGACGCTGGGAGTGCTCTTCTGCGCCGAGACGCTGCCGAACCCTAAGGGCCTCTGCGCGCTCTCGGCCGCCGTTTCCTCGCACTTCGTTTTCGCCTGCCCTGGAGTGCGCAAGGGCGAGGTCCGAGTGGAGCAGCTCCGCCCGCGGAACCTCGAGAAGAAGAAGATGAACCGGGATACCACCATGATTGCTGCACACGACTCGCATCTTGCTTGCATTGCGCTCAGTGTCGATGGCCGCCTCCTCGCCACTGCGAGCAGCAAAGGAACTCTGATTAGGATCTTCAGCACATTCGATGGCACTCATCTTCAGGAGGTACTGTGCTTCTTCTCCCTCCCTCCCTCCCTCTTCGTCTTCGTAAAAAGAAAGATTTTGATGATGCCACAGTTGGAAGGCACCCCTCAGATCCTCTTTTGTAAAATGAGCTAGGAGACGGAGGATTTGCCATTGTTGTGAGAATGGGTATCATGATTTCAAATGCAGAGTCACAAAAGAACTCCAAATTAGATGTCAGCAGAAACTTGGCTAATACGTCATTGTGGGGCTAATTTGATATGCTGTATCATGATTTTTATCAAGTCACAAAAAGACTCGGAATAGATGGGGAGCAGAAACTTAGCTAGAACATCATCATGGGCATAATTTGATCATGCATACAGCTTACAAGTTTGAAATTTGGGAAGCTCCATGATGCTTTTATAAAAAATGGATATATATAGCCATTGAATTGGTTACAAGTTTGAATTTTGGGGAGCTCCATGATGCCTTTATATCAAAAGTGGATAGATAGATATAGCCATTGAATTTGGTTACAAGTTTGAAATTTGGGAAGCTCCATGATGCTTTTATATTAAAGAATGGATAGATATAGCCATTGAATTGGTTACAAGTTTGAAATTTGGGAACCTCCATGATGCTTTTACATCAAAAGTGGATAAATATAGCCATTGAATATGGATCGCTCGCCTTCCTCTTTTATACACAGCTCCGCCGAGGTGCTGAAAGGGCCGAAATCTACAGCATTGCTTTCTCGTGGAATGCATTCTGGTTAGCTGTTTCAAGTGACAAGGGCACTGTCCACATCTTCGGTCTCCATTATGACCACACCCGGACTAATGGCAAAAATGTAGCTGCATCAATCATCAATGCCAATCCTGGATCCACGTTATCGTTTATGAAAGGTTAGTTATAGAATATATCTCATGGGTCTCGGTAGTACTTCATGATTATTCAACAAGTACAACACTTCTTTTGTATTTTCCATATACACGCAGGTGTACTGCCCAAATATTTCAGCTCTGAATGGTCTTTCTCTCAGTTCCGCC